>LYUA01000126.1:751838-766130 GCA_002093875.1 Calopteryx splendens
ATCCGGGTTCGAGTCCCGGTTCAGGCGAATGATTTTTTCAGTGTGGATTTTTCGTATATGTAGATGCAACAGCGGTTCATCCGCTAAAAGTTACTATGATCATCTTTGCAATACTTGAATACTTTATCAAATAGATTTTTTAAACTTGAATTCTTGTATTTCTCAAAAAAATAAAGTGGAGAACCGCTTGACCAATCTTCATCGCACTTAAATCAATGCTTCTTCTACGCACCCAGGACGCATGGGTCTCAATGTAATATTTCACAGTCATCCAAATGAACCTATAATTAAATTCCAAACGTGAATGCCGAGACAACCAAAAAATCAGGAATTATGGTTCGATCCTTAATACCTCCCATCAATAGAGCTTTCAAAAACGTTACATGCGAGGTGATTATTATAATTAAAGTAGACTGGTAGGATGCCTCTATATTCTTTATCAATTCCAATCTATTACGAATATTTCTTACCATGCTCATGCTTCCAGAAGTTGATATCCGGTTGTGGTCACATTATATTGACGTAGGGGTGTACGCATTTATGCACTTAAGGAACTCATATCACCTCTTACTTATCCACACAAGTTAAGAGCATGAAGGTATATGTATGGAAAAAAGCAGCCTTTATCGACGAATTCAATAACGAATGCACGTGCATTTTTAAGTGATAAGAAATCCATTTGAAAGGGGACATAAATAATTTAAAATCGAATATTAACAATAAAATATAGAAATAAGCATCAGAGTACGCTGGTGGACGTCAACACCAGCAACATCTGGTGGTGAATTGAAATCCGATAAGGTAATAAATGTACCATAACTTAGACTCAACGACTGGATATTTTACGAAACTTTTAAGGTACATGGGTAGGTATATCGCAAATACCCAGATCCTCGAAGAGAAGAATATAGACAACTGTCGACTCAAGTCAGTTGATAGTCAAATTGATAGAGGTAATGAAAATAAATCATCAAGTTGCATAACTAGCATATGGCGTTTGCAATTCGATAAAAGCTAACGATATCTACGTGCAAAAAGAAAAAAAAACTTATTCCAGGGAATATAAAGTAAATGGGAAAGGATAATATTATTGCCTCTGAGATCATTCTTTCTGTGATAATATTAGGTGGAAAAAGTAAGGGACACAAAGTCATTGAATGAAAAAAAAATAGTTTTGTAAGAAACGTCAATTTTTCTCTAGGAGCATGCAATGCCGTCTACATGTACACCACAATAGAATTAAGACCTCCATAGCTTGCATCACCTTAATTGTAATACTAGTAAATAAGTCGGAAACGACGATTGCAAGGTAAATATGAAAAGGAGGGTATCATAAAAAGTCATGATTAAATTCAATTCTTGCACTTTTCTGATTAAGATACGATGGAATAATAAAATTATTAAGAATTATCAATATTTAAGGCATAATATTTGACCAAATCACGGTGATACAGGTCGACTTTACCTTACTTTAGTGTCGTGAAATAAAATCCCCCACAATGCATTCCCAATCGATTCTCATGCTTTCCAGAACGGGACCGGAAGTCTTTTAGAGGCTCAAACTCGGGTCAGTAGTCTTCGAATTTGAAATGTTCATCCAGTTATACGATTCCATTACGATTTGTATATGCAACAGACGAGTGTACGAAAAATGAACGGGATTGGCAGTGGTAAACGGTACGGGGAAAGTAAAACAAATGTGTCCGTTATTGCCGGTAATTCTTCATTTAAATCCCGAGGAAATGTTCAGATTTGAAAGGGTTTAACTTGAGTAGAGAATGAGGGAGGGCAGGGAGTCAGGTAGGTTAAGAATGATTAAGAAATATTTTGGCAGCTCACCAATGAAATACAGTTATTATTGTGAGCATGATAGGCCCAATGAGAAAAGTATGGGACGAGATTTCTTCTAAAAAAAGTAACGAGCTTCTCAGCAATTAGAAATGCAAGATTAAGCATTGGAGTAGAAGTAAATGACCCCGGCCTGGAGGATTCACATAATTGGAGAGTATTTTGGAGGAACATAGGTGCAACGGAGCAGCCACATTAGGAGAATAATTGCTTTGGAGAAAATTTCATTGGCAAAGAGGGAACTGATAATAGGCACAGCATGTCAAAACACAAAGATTAGTACGGAATTTTAAAATGGAGTGTATAACTGTATTTATCCTAACTTGATCTTTGAGGAAACGGTACTGGCGTGGATTAGAGACCTTTGAGACGGGATTGTATGAAACTAAATGAACATAAAAATGTTATAGGTAAGTTGGACAAAGAGGAAGGCAAACACCAAAGCTTTAGATATGGCGGGCGAAGAGAGGTATACTCAATACGAAATTCGGAAAAGGTGCAATAGATGGATGGAGGAGATACTGAAAGGCCGTGATAGAGGAGAGAGTGTGAGGGAAGCGAGGAAGGTTGAAGGGAGAGAATGGGCTTTTTGGACGGCATTAAACCCGGTAGGGAATGAAAAACGAAGAAATATATCTTGAAGAACAAATACGAGTTTAACCTGAAGGAAGTTCAACCAATGTAATATCATTGTAAAGGACCTTAAATGGCATCTGCCAATTTCAGAGCACCTATGCGATCGGAAAGTGACCCAAGATTTATGCGCAATAATGAACAAGTGTTAAACAAGACGTGGCATAATATTTAGCCATTAAATGCTTGTCTTGTCTTTGATTTGCAGGGAAAACATAGACAAATTGGAACGTTCTTCATATGCTCGTGCAGCATTTGCACGCGTCTTCTCGAACAACGTAGTAGTATTTATTATGGGAGGCGATCGATAGTATCTCGCACAACGGATTTCTATTGGTACGGAGCACAAATGTGCGTGTAGGTAGCGAAATGCTTTTAAACGTGTGATAAAGCCCAATAAAACTGAAGACGAGTCCAAGATTCGGTGTAAAAGTTTACGTCTGTAACCAACGGGCTTGAATTAAGCGGTTCACGACAAACGAATTCATTTCCTTGGTCGGACAGTGAATTCTTGCAGAAGAAACCCTTCCAAATGTTTGAGCGAAAGGCCTAAAGGTAATCCTCTAAATCAATACCGTGCTTGAAGAAATTAATTGAATTGTCAAAGATAATCTTTACACAGAAAGAAAGACAATCCAGAAATTCAGAGCTCAGAAAAGCTTAGTAAACGACTTGAAATGGCAAGTGAGGGGACGTCAAAAATGTAATGGAAAGTAATATGCCAAAAAAGCTTGCTTACGCTAAAATCTCTAAACCAGGAATAAAATAGAGTTGTTGAAATGAGCTCTTTCAACATAAAAGGTTAATCAATACATCATTGCCCAAGACATGAATTCGTCCTACAAATCGTTACTCAAGAGAAATTAAGGATTGTTTTTAAGGATATTATTAAAGTTAAAGAAATTGAAGAAACTGTTATTATAAAAATAAATGGAACGTTACATACTCACTAATTTTCCTTTTAAATTTTTCAATTTCAAAATCAATTTTCAATATCGTTACGGTTTTCGCACAACGATTATCGTAAAGGAAAATGGACAAAAAGTAGACTCTAGGGTAGAATTCATATATGGTAGTCAAAAACATTCCTTGAGATAGAGAACAGATGGCCATGTACCCCATTTGGAAACGTAAGACAAAATACTACTGCGGAGAATTAAAAAGATATACAGGTAAGTATGTGCGCAAGAAATGGAAGTGGCATTTGTTCTGCAGTGAACGGCGATCAAGTTGGCAGACATTTCGGCCGGGGAACAATCAAATATACGAGCGCTTCCCTTACCAGGAACCAGAAATATTATCTAGCAAAACATCTACCTATTGAATGAGGTCGACCGACCATTGAAGCTCCAACCCGAAACCCCTCAGGATGGTAAACCGCCTAGACGGTTCGAAGCGGTGAGAAGTAGTCAGTTTAGTGGAAAAATATTGACGTGGTACCATTAATCCGAATTGGATTTGAATACCACTCCACAATTTCATTCCGTCAATTTTCACGAAGATAAGCCTAATAAGACCCATCATAAACTTCCTCTACCTCAAACCAGCTCCTTAGAGAGAACGAAATTAATCCTCCACTCCCCAGAGTTGTAATTTACCTCTACGCTTCCTCACATAGATGAGGGACTGTGCAATGATTTTATCAAATACGCCTGAAGGCAAATATGACACATTTAGTGCACAATAACAAAAACAAATTATTAAAATACAACTGGTGCAAAAAGTCCTCAAGAGCAATAATACATAATACAACGTCACTCAGTCACATGAAAACTTATCAAAAACAAGAGAATAGGTAAAGAATTATGAATGACAGATAGAAAGAGAAAATATCGCAAAAGAGCGTAAGAACGACCCTGTTAGCTCTGCGGAAATTTTCAAAACTCATGCCATTAGGATTTGCGCTTTTCCATGGAAATAAAAAAGTGTGGTAGAACGCACCTCACCGTATCAAGGCATCATCAGGTCAGTTATGAGGATTGGGTTGAAACGCGTTGTGCCAATCTAGTTCTGTGGAAAAATGCAAATCATAACAACAAGAATATCAAAGAATTCCAGTATAGACGTGAGGTCTGGATAAAAGAACGCCTATGCCTATCATGTTTATATCATCAATATCTCTGTATCACTTCGTATTGGAATGGAAATTTGATAAAGAGCATGACAATGAGATTCAAAATGATCATTCTTTTGAGGATGTTAACTCCGCTGTTGCTCCCTCTTTACTCGCCAGTATCCCACGAACAATTAGTTCGGGCATTGAAAGTCTTAATGCCGATTCCACTACGTATTTTAACGGCTGAACGTGCTTTCAGGTCAAATTGCGTAGAAACCTTTTCATTCGTGTAGCTATAAATACTGAGGAAGTTCGAAAGGAAATCGACGGAAGACTACTACACAAGATGCAGTGTATTGTTAAATGAAATATTTCCTTACTTGCGGGTCTCGCATCCGATCAGAGGGGACGTGTGAGCAACACATCCCATTCTCCCTCCCTAAACTCCACTTTAATAGGCCACCACGGATTCCCCCTTTAAAAGGTTGGAGGTTAGCTCTGAGTTGAAGGGTCTCATCTTGGAGGCGCGTCCCGTTCAGCCAAGTGCGGGGAGGCGGCCATTCTGAAATACCGAATCATCAACCTGACATAAGCCGCCTGGAGAGGTGATCGCGGGTCATCGAGTGCTGTTGACCTGACTGACTTTTTATTTCAACCCAGAGGACGTGAGGGGCTCGCTTTATCTCGGCTCCCTTAACTGAGCGAGATTATACACCGTATCCATGGTGATTCATACCACTCAGAGATCGTATTTTGAACTTAAGCGTTCATTAAATAGGCACTGATTCCGCCGGATCAACACGGTGTTAGAAAATAAAATTCAGATATGTTTTAACCGAGTGTTTGCTACAGAAATAATGTAGGTAATCTATGTCGATTCAATAGACAAATATGAGCCTCGCAATATAAAGTATAGCGAAACACTCCCGAGGCAGGTTCTGGACAAGACGGAAATCCGTTATAGGTGAATATATTGTATTCTAAATGTTTGCTAAACACATTCATCTCTCTTAATATAATCCCCTTGAAAGACAAAACCTAAGAGACATTGATGGAAGGTATTTTGTGTAGCATTTTTTTCAATCGGGGATAGAGCATTGAAATGATCTAACCAAAAATATTTTAGATCCCCTACCAAGTTTAGTCAAAACGTTCATGATGTGGCTGAAATGAGTTGCTTTATTGTGAGGGAATTCTATTCATCTTTTGCTTTATTTCTTTGTAAACTGCGTATTTTAAGATTTGTTCATATTTTTAGCCACTTCATGCTACCACCTGACCGAATGGTCGACTTGTAACTATTGTGCTAATAATATAATAATTTTTTGAATGAATGCGCATGGGTGTGGAGAGTTGGAAAGAAATTTTCACGAAGTTTTTCATCAGTTAATCGGGTTCGAATTCGGAGCTGTTTACGGACTCAACATCACTTGCTTTCCAACACCCTACTTTCTTTGAAATTACTCCTTTCCGGGGCAATATTTTAATGATTAATAAAATAATTACTTACAATAAATGTATTCCTTCGTATTTTCTAGTTATACTCTTCATTAATATATATCTATATCAATAGTTGTAACCCCTCAAAGACAAAAAAGAGCATGGTTGCGAAGTGGATAAAGTATTTCGGCACTGACCGAAGGGTCCGTGTCCGAATTCTGGCGACTCTCGACACCCTTATCTTCAAGAAAGCTATACCCTGGGTAACAGATCTTCCTGGGAAACCCGCAGGTGGCACAGAGAAGGGGATTCCCCCGATCTCCCTTTCCCGACGTCAATCTGTTTTCATGATCACCAGGAAGTTTAGAGTTTAATTTGAGATGAGCTCTGCCCTCACGTATCAAAACCAACCTTCGGGTTGATCAAAATGGTGGTAAGACGTACTTGTCTCTGAAATATCACATGCTAACTTTTCATTCCGCCAACTAGATATAAAGATTTGAATTAAAACAGAAATGTCAAGTCTGCCACGGGGATGAGTTGTTAAATTTTAAAAACAAAATTGAATGATATTTAACTACCTGGGTGGTAAACAATCTTTTTCTTCCACAGGCATGAAAGCACTTTAGGAACATGCTACTTTTTTCAACTTTCTGCGGAATCAATACACTCGACCAAATTACCTCAATGAACAGTCTCGAGCACGGAATCAAGGATATGAAACTTGATGCAAAAATAAAGGAGGACGCTGTCAGTCCCCACCCCAAAATGTGTCGGTAGAGTCATCTTTCAGGGTCCGTCGGCGTCAATGGTCTAATTGCAACTATACTCTCGACTGTGCCAATGAACTTAGGCATGCATTACCTCGTTAAAAGCAATCGCAAAGGAAATTAAAGTAAGCGGAGTTATTGCAATCGAAATAAAATGTTAAAAAATTATTTTCGACCGGTTTTACGAAAATATTTCAGGACGCAGCTCACTCCGTCCACGACTATCGCCCGGGACCCCACATCCTAACCCACCTTGCCTTCAGACCACAGGTCCACGGGCGCCCATCTCAAATGCGGTGGGTGGGAGGAGATTCTATGGCCCTGAGCGACCGGTGAATGTGACTGGTGAGAGCGCCACGCTTGCTTTGAGCAAGACGGGGAAGTCCACACCACATTGACGAGCGGTGTGGAGGGCGAGAAAAAAAAATTAGGGAGAAAACGGAAGGGACTGAATACGTATTCAACTTATTTCGTGTCCCCCCCCACCCCCAAATAGTCTGCGAGGTCCACCGCGTTTGCGGGAAGGGAAGCCCTCATTTCGCCCGAGACCGACAACTCAAACGTGCCCACCCTCGTGGGAATCCTCATCGTAAACACCAAAGAGGACATATCCATCGAAACAGCAATCCTGGTCAAATGTACTTGAGCTACACTCATCAGTTTCATCATGGGTCACGGATCGGTGTGCGGCAGCTGGGTGCCACTGCCACAGACTCACCAAAGGATCCAGACTCCCTTGAAGGGGATTAGGTATTAATGCAGAAATGAGATGTATTAGATCAATGAGAAAAACATTTCAATCAGAAAATGGAAATAGAGAACCGGATCGCAGAAAAAGGCGAGCACAATATATGTAAGTGCAAAATCAAGGTAGCAGTTAATCCATACATAAATATTTAAAAATTTTATTCCACAAAATAATGCCACACTATGGGATTATCACTACTACATTTCCTCCCTCCCCCCCCTTCCCATTTGAGTCCGCCCGTGGATCGACTGCGCACACAGGAATGGCGGATGGTGAGTCGACCTCTAGAAATGCAGAGGTCACGGCTGCGAAATAAGCGAATGCAATCGGCGAATAAAGCAATCGCAGACAATGAACGAGGGTAGTAGCTGACCCCAAAATGTCTGCCTAGTACCATGAGAGTGACGTGATTTGGCTGCCGTCAACAATACCGAGGAGTATGCAGTAGTCCTACCATATGTGGGTGATGGTGGACAGAACTATGACCGTCTAGTTAATTGCGGGGGCTTTGTAAAATAAATTAAGATACCACTTCACGCATTACTTTCTGAAAATTTCTACTTTCAATTATGATATAACAAAACCAGGATGCATATTTTCACAGCGCATCACTAAATTCATCCGGCCGTGGTTTTGACATCTTGTGCATACACACCTTGACAGTGACACAAGTTGTCTAAATCCCGATGAATTTAATGACACAATGTGGAAATGTACGTCGTAGTTTCGTTTTGCCATCATAAAAAAATTGTAAAACTTACTATAGATACTGCAGCTTGGAACGTGGAAAGGAACGGGAAACCACCACACTATCTTCCCAAAGGAGCAGTGGCTTATCACCTCTTCTCGTCTCTTTTGGGGGAGGTCTTTTATAAATAGAACTCTTTCGTCGTCATAAGGTAAACGTTTAAACTAAAATATTAAAATCAGTATTGGATGCTGGTATTTAAAGAGCTATCGGGATTTTACTAAAGGGCGTATTAAATATAATGACGAAAAGAAAGTTTCAAAGAACTCCCCTAAAAAAAAAAGATCACTTTGATACTCGCCCACCTGGCATGAAACCCACGGTTTAATCAGATGCAATCATGTGTTTCGGATAAAAAAAGCAGATAGAGCAATATAAAAATTATTGGTGTAACTTTAAAAGTGCTCACGATATCTGACAAGATTATTTCTAATACGCCCGGCACGAGTTCGAATAAATTGATACCATTGATTGAATCGATCAAATTGCATTTCAGAAAGTAATTTACCCAGTGGTCTGAGTCATTCGGACTGAATGTTACGATGCGCGATACCGCTTCACATCCTTCGCCCGATATATCTGGAGGCCGCAACATGTCGACAGCTCGTCGTTTCGATAAGACGTCCCACGCGTCTACACACCTTGGAATTTTTTTACTCCAAATATTCGTAACCTCTTATTTTCGCAATTGAGGCGTCCAAAACTATTTTCATTCTTTTATATTGGTATTTTTATCATAATATATCGAAAATTATCGGTATATTTTTATAAATTTCCAATTGTCCACTACTAATATCGATGGTGTGTGTCGTTTAGAGCAGTGGAGAGTTTTAATTAATCAACTTCTACGTGTAGGTAATATTAAGCCACCAAATATTAACACACATGAGAGTACTTTGCGAAGGAACACTAACTCAAGAGAACATTTTTAAAATAATTATGAAAAGGTTGCCTTTTAATTGACGAAACTGATTTAAGCTTTCCCTTCAGCCATTCCAATAACAAACGCCTTCCGTCGCCCAACGATCATAAATAAATTATACCGATCGAGACATTGGTTTTTGCCGCATGGAATTTCTCACGAGACGCCGGTATTTTTTATAGCATAACCAAATACAGAGCGATAGTTTTGAAACATGTCGACAGTCAATACGCCGGTATTTTTTTCAAAGCGGACATGCCTATTTAGCACACCTCCAAGCCCCAAATTCTTTCGGTGTCATTGATCGGATGGGTATCGACCGAAACCATTCAGAAATTTCAATATAAAGGAAGGAGCCATGGTCACAGGAAATCCGTTTTCGTGACCCATCCTTCCTATGAGTTCACCTGGCGCTTTGTGACGGCGCCTCTCCGACCACAAACGCCGCCTGGAGGAAGAGTCCTTGGCGCCGGGAGGAGGCACCAAAGAGTGATGACGGGGCGCACGTAGAAGTGCCGAAGACGAATGGCAAGGCAGTCCTGTGGTATGAACGCAGACCACGCAACTTGTGGCGCCGAGCAGATTGGCGTGGGAACTGTCCTTCCTCCGCCTGCTAATCGCAGTGTTCCAATCGTTGTTTTCTGCTCGCAGCCAGTCTCCAAGTTCACCACGCTTACGCAAGACTGAAAAAAAAACTCGTCGGGGCTGTCCTTCGCCCCTGAAAGGTTTTCTGTGAAGTTTATACTGTCAGGGAGGATTCATTAGGTATTTAATTCATTTTTCCGCGAGTCACTCCCATCCTTTATGTGGATTCTTGAAATAATCGGCGTAATCCTTCGCAGTGCCAAGTAAATTAACATCTCCGTACCATGCTCCTTGTCTGAATCGGATTCAACAGTGAAAACGGGGAAGAGTTCTGCCATGTAACACTTAAAAAATTGCAAATGGCGAATGACGTCCGAATCCTGGTAATGGCCACACGAAAAGCGTCTTGCACCTCCCTCGAATATCGACTCCCGCTGCAAAAGCGCGCGCTAATACTGCGGTTCTTGCCCTCCGTGCAGTATTCTCCCTCGCCGCCCTGCCATGCGCCTCCTGTGCCTCATTATGCGCTTTTACCACAAACACTCCTGACGCCAGCCGAGGCCTTTCGTCGTCGTCTTTTGGTCGGCAAACGTCGTTTCCATACCTCCAAGTTACCGGTGGCCTCTCCCAGATCAAACGAAATAGTATCAGGCGTGTAAATTATCCTTAGAGTCCACAATTTTAACATTGTGGAATATAAAAAATTAATATTGTGGAAACTACAAAGTTGTTTTCCCAGTACCCACGGGCCACTTAGAATACTTCTCCAGAACCTTCCTACCGAACAGGTCCCCCTCTTGGATCGCTGGATATATATCTGAAGAGAGAAGCGTTTAATCCTTTCTTCACTTTTGATCAGATTCTTAGGATGAACCACCTCTAAGAAAAGAAGACTATTTTTTTTGTGGGAACGTGGCAAATTTTAGCACAAGCAGATTAACTACAGCTTCATTTCTAGTCCACCCCACCTAGCGCGACCCAAAGAGACGGTACCTGAATATAATTATGGGGTTGAGAGGCTAATGAGCTCTTCGCTGCAAACTGTACTGTACCTAAATAATTCTTTTCTCCTCTCCAAACGTTTTATTGGTATTTATTGTTTTTTTATTGTTAGCAATTCATTCCTTTGTTGGTAATTTTCTAAGCAGAAATAAAAAATTATTTCTGAATGAAATTGCTAATACCTATGCAGTACTCAAATTGGTCAATTATTCTTGTGGAGGGGAAATTTCGAAGGGACTGTGGCCTAATCGGTTTCTCCTCGCTACGCCCACTGACGACACTTTCACCCAACATTAAAATAAAATCATTCTTCAACTCCAAATACTTCCTGCCTCAATTCACCCCTTCCAGTATGCCTAACCTTTTCCTCCCTCCACCTCGCTCACCCAACATTCTCCCCTGCATCAGATATTCAACCGCCACTCAACATGCCCTTCTACCACTTGGCTGTCTTATGTTAAATTTTAACGTCTCACTTTAAATCCAAAGCTTCCCTCATTGACATGCAAATAAGCACAGGTCAAAAATACTATGTTATGCATCTAAATATGCATAAATTATTATACTATAGGATATAAAAATGTTTTTTGACAAGAAAATTAGTCTTCCAATAGACCGTTTTGCCTTCCACGAAAGGTATACTTATAAAGGTATAATTAGGTACCTATACTAATTTGACTAAACGTGCAAAACCGCATAGGTATAAGTGAACCCTTACGACGCGATTGCTACGGATGCCAGCCTATAATCGAGCATAGGAAAACTGTCGCTCGGTCCGATACGTGGAGCACCTTGAATGGCTAGTCAATGAGATGACTTCTCTGAGAGGAAAACTGGCCAAAAGAGGCATACAAAAAAAAAGATCGTACTGTGCAATGACGATCTGATGTGGAATTATTAAAAATAATTTTGTCTACAGGATGTAAATAAATATAATACACATTGATGATCTACCGTGTAGCCTACTTGACTTGTAATGATAAACAGTTATGCTCCCTCTAAGGTTTATGAGAAAATTCAATTTTCTAACGTTACAAAGTGGTTTTTCATGATTTTAAATATATCGTCAATCTCTCTCGGTATAATGAATTGACCAGCAAATGGTGTTCATGGGAATACTTATTTTTTCCTTTAAATAAAGTGCCATATTATTGTAGTTATATTGGTCTCTATTACAATGAGTTTTGCATGTATAAATTAGTAATTAGAATTTCATCAACAGCCGTAATCATTAATTTGAAACGCCGTCTAAACAAACCTAAAATGCATGTAGTTTTATGATCGTTGATGTTTTTTTGCCCTCTAAATCAATACTAAAAAATATTCGTTCACTGTTTTCCTGTGCGAGGAGAAATGTTTGTACGAGTACGTCTCCATTAAGTGGAGGCATCCCCCCGCCTCCCTTCCCTGAATGAGAATTTGATTCCCTGTAACAAATAACTTCCCATAGCACCATCATCCCCGCCGACTTCCACAATCCACCTGCGCGCGTCCGAACATCTCATCCGCGAGGATAATAATTTTAGCACTCGGACGTCCTCAAGGGGCGGGGGATCCCCATCAAGGGAGGCGGGACGTCCTCAAACGTTAATTACCCACTCGGCCCCGCCCCGCAGAGGGAGGGAATCCAGCGTCCGTTGGGGGTGGGAGGGCCCCCTATTAATTAACCGCCCCATTCTATTTCGGGTGGCGAGCAGGCGGGGGTGGGTTTTTGTCACAGGGGGCTAAGAGCTGCACGCATTGGGGGAGGACTTCCCTCCCCCCCCCCCCGCCAAAAAAGGAACCGAGCAATTAATGGACGCTCCTCCNCCCCCCCCCCCCCCCCCGCCAAAAAAGGAACCGAGCAATTAATGGACGCTCCTCCCGCGGGGGGCACGCCCCTTCCCGCCGCACGAGCACCTGGAGGATGGCGGTGGGGCGGGGGCAGGGAGGTGGGTCAGGCCGGGTCGGGATCAGTCCCCCCGCCCGGGGAACGTCCCTCGCAGAGGGAGGATGCCGGCCGGCGCGTGGCCGGTGCAGACTGCGATCCAAGTGGTGCCAAGGTGACCATCGCGGCATCTCCAGGGCCTTCCCCAATGGAGCGTTAACGGAACAATATCCTCGACGAGGAGCCTTCTTCGCTTGGATTGATTTAAAAAAAAACCTTTTGATTGAGTGTAACTACGATTGTTTTTTCCCAGCGGAAGGAGTTCTGAAGCCTTTATGAAGAAAATCTCAATGGAATACGCAATTAATTCAAAGCCCTGAGTATTCAAACAATATTGTTTGTTCCATCACCAATGGGTTCAATATGAATGTGATATAAATAGTGAGAGTTTTGCGATGTGCCACAGCATTCTCTTCCAGATTGCGAATGAATGGTTTTTTAATCAGCCAGACGGTTGGGCTTAACATAATCGAATTTCGTCTAACCTGTGCATGAAAAATACTAATTTTATTGCACAAAATTCACGCAGGAGACGCATCGTTAAGTTTAGTATTTCCGGAGATCCTAGTATACTTATGCTTATTATAAGTTAGTGACGTAAAAAATTACAGCAGAAGAAAGTGAAGTCTAAAAAAATTATATGAGACTGAACGAAGATGAAATGGTGCGGATTGGATCCCCTTTTAAGTAATTTTGCGAAGGTTAGATGAAGAACGAAATCTATTGAAAGTGCAGCGAGAAAGAATAGACTATAAAAACCTATTAGATATATGTACCTACCTTAAAGGCATAAGATTTTCCTGAAAACTCACAATAAGAAAGAGTACTTGGAAAGGACAGAGATAACACGAAATAAAAGACGCTAAGTACATTAAAATACGTAATTTATAAAAATGGTAAGGAATAGGTATGAGGAAGAAACTACCGCTTGTGCTTCGATAATAAAAGGAAGTACACGTTCTAGGGTTAACTTGTGTGGTAGTTTTTCTATTAATTTAATTACTCCCAGAAGCCCCAAAAATTTATAATACGTGAAGAGTTCATCACGCCGGAGTTATGACAAAGTTGGATGTGGATGAAGGGAGAGTTCGAAACGGCGAATTTCACTTTCTATCGAGCGTTTTGGGGTGGGCGGAGTAGAGGGGGCAACCGGGGATCAACGGAGACGGAAGCAGAAACGGCTACGCGAGACTCGTGCAGGCGAGAGAGCTTCGGAAGCCCCTCGGCCAATGACGAAATGGCATCATAACAGAATGGCAGTGTAGTGATCGACAGCAGGGTAGCCAGGCGAAGTCAGAGCGCGAAGGTGGTCAACCGAAGAAAGGCAACCATTGCACAGACAAAAATCCGCCAGACGGCTCAGAATCAATCAGAGCCGTCAATCAGATAATCTGGATATAATTCTTAATTTAACATTAATCTCTCATTCCGAAGTATGGTCGAGAGCTGCCCTCCATTCTTCCCCAAAAATCTTTCATAAGCTCATTATTTGTCTCTTTATCAGGAACATCTCCTTAATTGGGCTACACTGCGCATGACATCCGTAAAAATGATTCCATCCTATGTTGATACTGTATCAGGCATAACTCTGTGGAATTTCTCCATGTTCAAGA
>LYUA01000126.1:835184-850492 GCA_002093875.1 Calopteryx splendens
GGAGGCAGAAAGTATGCAGAAATGAAGAAAAGGTTACTGTAGGAGTGTGGCCATCACGGACCTACCTTAACCGGTAGATTACCAAAAAAAAGAAAAATCGACCAGTTGTGCTAGAAAGCCTTTTGCCGAGGAAACTACACCTGTATTAGTAATAGTAGTTAACTGCCAAAGTTTAAAAAATAAAAAAAATGGCCGAATTTCACTGCTTTATCCAAAGTACAGATTCAGATATAATTATTGACACTGAAAGTTGGGTATTGCCTGAAATAGAAGGCAGTGCAAGTTTCCCAAATTCAAAGTCCTAATAAGTCCAAAAAAAAGATAGGATGAATAGTACCGGGGGCGGCGTGTTCATTACAATAAGTTATATTAATTACAATAAGAGCTGAGTTCTCCATGAGAGTCGGGAATGGGAAACCAAAAGGAAAGATTTACATGATCAAGAAAGGAATTATGTCGGTTTAAAACAGTCAATTCTCAATTTCAAAGAAGTTAGCAAATGCAGAAGCACTGAGGATACGAGGAATAACTTCCTAGGAATCGCGATTTATTCGAGGTAAATTTAAAAAAGACAACGCAAAACTTAGGTGGTACAATACGGAAGTTAGGAGACCCTTAAGACGCCGAAGGCTTTGACGCGCTGAAATGAAAATTTTTCGCAATTATATCCCCAACGATGAGCTTAATGAGATTATTCATGATCATAAGAAATCTAGGGCAACTGCCACGGAAGCCTTTTAGAAGGCGTTAAGTGACTTCAAAAGAAAATAATTAGTTTAACGCTTAGAAGGGAATACAAAAGCATTTTGGTTGTATGTTAGGGAAGTTCAGCGAAAGAAGTCCACTGGAAACTCTCACAAAAACGACAATGGCAAAAAAGCAGCCAGCAGTTTAGAGAAGGCCAACTTATTGAACTCCTACTTTCAAAGCGTCTTCACCACATGCTCACGGAATCTCTCCTATGGCTTACCTAACAAGTTCGTCTAACCAATACCTAAAATTCATGTGCCAGGTAGCGGAAGAGAAAAATTTAGAAGCTGGACTATTCTGATAATGTTAAAAATGTTTTATAAACCCCATAGTACTACGGCAGGAAAGATCATGAAAATAGGATCCGAGGTATAAACTGTAGAACAGATAGGTTTAAAATGTAATTGTTCCTGCGAACCATTAGGGATCAGAATAATGACTAAAAATGGGACTCAGGAAAGAATATTTTAGCTAAGTAACATAGTTGTATCCTAAATTGTATCTTCTTCAATTTCAAGCCCTACTGGTATCTCGTATTCCATGCGTAGAGTACTATTTTATACTTATTGTACGTAGATAGTATGTGTAAAGCTTTTGTGTCCATTGCTTGAATTTTTATTGCCTCTATGTTTGTTTCTTAAATATGAGTAATCTGCCAGTTTTATGGTACGTGTCTGATGTGGGTATAGCTACACCTTCACACACCCTTTCGGTAGCTTGATGGGTACCATGTAGTTATAGATTAGTGTTCATTTATGGAAGCATGCATTGTTTTTCCTTTAACGTAATTTCAAGTGCCTAATTGGTTTTCCCTCTTATTCTGTTACTTAATTCTCAAATGATCCTCGTATCTCCTCGATGACTCCTTTTTACCAATTTCAAGAGATCGATCACTTCACGTAGGTAGTTAACCGAGTGCACTTTGTGAAGCTCAACATTCCCTTCTACTAGTCATGTACTCCACCACCTCATCTCCATTTCCCCACCTTACTTCATTATGTCTGCGTTCTAATCCAATTTAAGGTTCCTTAATAGGCATGATTGACAGACATACAGCAGGAAGAAATACATAAGATAGGTCAATTAGTTAATGACGCAGATACTGAAGTATTGCTATTTTTATTATTTCATTGCTGTTTATTTTCGTTTTTTTTTATTTCCTGCTACTTTTGATACTGCTCCATTGAAATTTTTACCTGGAGCGTAATAATCTTTTGATTCAATTAACATTCTTTTGCCAAAACGCCAATGAAAAAATATTGGGACGCGCTTCTCAGCATCTTACTCCTCTTGCAAATCCTCTTATTCCAAAACATCGCATCGGAAAAAAATCATCGATATATACTGTATTAATTTTCTTACGAGGAAAATTTACGCAGCCCACATATTTATCATGGACTATTTAAAAAAAATCAGGATGTCTTGTAATTTACGAAACGCTTTTTTGGGAAATCGGATGATTGGTGAATAATGCAATCCCAAGAAATGGATACCTCACTTCTGGGTTATTAGTCAATTTTATAATCGGAAGATCATTCACGTATAAGGGAAATATACTGACAAGGTTTTTAGCCCGCGTCGTTTCCACTCCCCGTCGAAAGTCATCGGGCTTATGAATTACAAACCATCATGAAATGAAAGCAGATAACTATTTTTCTGAAAGTTTCACTTCGAATTATGAGTCACAACAGAAGTAAAAACTGGATTTCACTTCAAATGACGGCATCATTGGTTCATATGATGTCCCTTTTGTAGTATTTCCATAGAAAAGCAACAAAAGCACGTACATCCAATGGAAAAATTCCCGGAGTTTACGCAAAGTTGCCTGACTTTGCCCTTATCTTCCTGCCGCTGGCCACCACGTTCACCTACTTCCCTCTGCATTGCTTATCCAAAATTTCCGTCCTCTGACGGGCTCCAACGTCAACCTTGCCGCTAATATAAATACACTCGTATGCTCCATCATTGTACCTTTTCATTGCGATTTCCCTAAATGCCCCCATCCCCATGCATAGAGTAAAAATGAAATCAATTGATCCGTCGTGTTTACCAATACCTTTTTGTTCCAATTGCAATTGTCATGGTAAAAATACAAAATAATCCCTTAAAACAATACCTATCAACTTCTATGCACTCGGAAAATTGTATTTTTAAAAATAAAAAATAGTTGCAGTCATTGCATAACACTACAAACGGAGATGACCTAGCCAACGACCCTACATGAATCCGTCAGATGAAGTTTAAATGCAGTTAGATAAATTTGCAAATTTAAAATGGGGAGTTAAATTCTGTGTACCTAAGATATAACATCTATACCTATGTAATTGCCTAAATGATCTAGAGCAGGAATAGTTTCACAGCATTTGTTGTTATGCTACTTCTCTCGCTCAATATACGAAAAAAGAATATAAGCAGTAGCAGAAGAAATAGGATTTCCTGGTTCATCAACAGCTAAGATCATTTGTGGCAAGTCTAGAACACATTTTTTACGATATATTCAGGTTAAAATATACTAATTCCTTGATTAAGCTCTCAATATAACATTACGCACAGGCGGTCGAAATATAAATAATGCCTTAAAGTAATCGACGAAGGTCCAACTTCTTTTGGGAATGAGATAATTCGTCTTGGGTCATCTACTAAAATCACAATCAAGTCTATCCTGATGTCTAGACTCTCACGCATTATCACATACGTCTCACATTTCATAAAAGGAGGTGAAGGAAGCATACATAATTTATTTGACGTAATCTACCAAACTCGAAGGAAGTTATATGCGTTATTAGAGGCATCAATTTGCGGTTGACCGACCGCCAGACCGCCCTTAAAGTGCAACTGTCGCTAATGAGTGGCGCAGTGAGCGACCGAAAATAAAGATTAACATGCCTCTAGCAGGATCGAAATTTTTTCCGAGTGGATCAAAACTAATACGTGAGGACATAAGCAAGCCAACAGTATCTGAACCCCCTCCTTCACTTTCAAGGGCTCTAACGAGACCATTGAGAGGCACATAACACAAGGTTTTCCCACTTTTTGTTGTTTCACACTAAGTGAGCAGTGCTGAGGAAATTACTAATACGAACGTTCCAGCACTTCTCCATTCATGGGATTTTTTTAACCACAAGTCTCGTATTCCAATTTGCCATATGTTGCACGTACTTCTAAAACAGCATCAGCGCGGCGATATCATTTTCTGAATTCTTTCAAACCGATTCTTCAGAAGCAGTGATCATACTTTTTTTCCTTCACGACCATTGATTAAGTGGCCAAAAGAGATCTAATCAGGCTCCACGTGAGACTTTTAAAAGATTCGTTCAGTAGGATGTAGAATGCGACAGTTGCGGTAGATGTAATGCATATTTTGATACGAACAATAACGCTCAAAGGAAGTAAATTTCTTCCAACGTGTGAACGCAGAACTAGATCAGGTCCTAATTATGACTTGCATGCGATTGCGCCGCGTTGTATGTGATTTCTTCGAAGTTACATCGTGTGCAAGGATGCCACAAGATAAAGTATTATACGAGTCGTCTCAGACGAAATGTTCTAAAGAAACTTGACCCTTGTGACATGGTCTTCAACGAACGACAAGGACCAATATTCACATTCAGATCTCACGTGGTAAGAAACCCCTTGAGGTGTATTTTGTCTTAATCTAATCGAAACGAATCTGATTTGGTGAATAAAGAGTCCGTGTTCACCGAAGAAATGCGACACACTAGTTAATTTTCACAATCCCGACCATAGTTTCGACATATTGTGTCATTTGCCGTTGTTTCACACTAAGTGAGCAGTGCTGAGGAAATTACGCTGACGCTAATATTTGTGCGCCGAGTCTTAAATGAACCTCAAGGAATGACAATGAGGAGAGAAGTGTCGGTACGCATGCATTACCCACCTTAAAAATGATGTAGCATGTCGTGATAGTAAATATTGAGTGTGAAAATTAACTAGTCAGTCTCATTTCATCACTGAAAGATGAACATTAAACATTTTCACATATAGACGCCTGCTACTCTCACTTATAAATACTGAGAAGCTCGGTACGATTCTGAACTGTTCGGGATTTTGGTGTTTTTAAACCACTAGCAATTGTACTCCTTCATACCTAGATGTTATGGCGCCATCTTATAGTAATCTTTTTTATCTTAATTAATTCGACCGGTTTTTCAAAACGACCCCCTATCCTCCCCGCCAGTGGGATTCGAACCCGCGACCTGCGGACTAGCAGGCCAAGAGCCAATCCCAATCCCACCGAGACAGGAAAAGGCGGTGGCGCCACTCCCCGAAGTGGACACAACCACTCCGTCTCATTACTGCCCATAATGTTGATGAGAAACGAGAAAATGAAAGTGTTTGCAGGCAAAGGGGGTTATGATGTGGCGCACGGCTCTTTTGAGGGCCGGCGGTATTATGGTCAGGGGTGAACCCTCCTCCTTCCCCCCTTTCTCTCTCTCTCTCTCCCCACGGTGACCTTTCCTCGCCGCTTCCTCCCACGTCACTATCCGAGATATTTACTTCTACGACTTCGCATCTTGAGAGAGTTCGCAAAGAAATTCGCCTTCGGACACCATTTTGCGGTTTTCTCTCCTCGAGGGTAACTCCTAACCTCAGAGTAAGAATATCTCACTCTGAGCTCCACACAGATTCGCCACCCATCCGATGGCAGTAGACTCTTGACTTCAACCGGAAAAAAATCTCCCTCGGTAATTAATGCGCCGGTTGGTCTAGATAGGAATGGAGTGAAGGGCTCACTGGGTACTAAGCGCCACGGTGGTGTATGAAATTCTCGCATTAGAGGGGTAATTAAGGGGACCGGTCGATTGCCTCCCCAAGTGCCACCAGTGGTTTCTCAAAGTTCTGCCACTCATATAATAGCACAGCTTGGGTTCAGCCGGGAGATGCCCGGAGAATAGCTGTTCATTTAGAGAATTTGTCGCTAAAATTAGTGAATTTATTCTTCTCCTAGTATTTTTTTTTTATTTTATCGGCACATCGCCAACTTTGCGACTGCTACTGAATCTAGAGAAAAATTAAGCTATTTCTCATATCCGTGCAAGTAATCATTGATATGGATAACTTTTATGAAGATTTTCAATTACCGAAAGTAAAACAAAAGCTTTCAGTTCATTGAACTTGATCCATTGAAGCATAAGTTGATGAATCAGTCCGAGTCAGAGAACAAATGTGAACAGATAAGTGAACAGATAAATAAGGAAGTTAATAAATAAGGAACTTGATACGAGCTTTTCCTTTTTTGAAGACCTTAAGTAGGCTCTTACGTACTTAACTTAAACATATTTTACCTAAACTTAAATCAAAATAGTATTACTTTTTATAGAACAATTATTCCAAAAAACTAAATAGTTTCTTTTATTCATGAAATGCCTTTACAAATATTATATTCATGAAATTTCAGGTAGTGAATGAGATTTTTTTAACAGATTTATTATTTTGAGTTATTTAAGCACTTTTAAGTAATAGTAATTGGTATTATTAGGGTGCGTAGACAACAAGGTAATTTTGCACTCCACACAGTAATTAATGAATCATATATTTTAGGTAAGAATAAAATAAGTAGACAAAAATTATTTGTATGAATTCCCCGTAGATTAAGCACTTGTTTAGGCCCTTGGTAATAAACAAAAACACAACAAAATGAGTTCTAAAAACAAATTCATCTCAATCCTATCCCAATACAAGCTAACCAAAGATTTTAAAGCTGGTAAGGGATGGTTTGAAAAATTCAAGAATAGATCTGGTATCTGAGTGGATGAAAGAGGTCTTCGCTCTCACTGTAAAACAGTATCTATAAGTGTTTACATGAATGAGTTCTTCTTACAATGGTCAATAATTCTCCTGCATACCCATCACAGTTGGAGGAAAATTTGGTTGTAGAGTACAATTTCATCAAAATTAAGTTCTTGCCTCCAAATACCACATCGTTGCTATAACCAATGGATCAATGTGTTATTGACTACTTCAAAAAGGTTTATACGTACTAACCTATTTTTCGAAGATGTCTCAATGTTACAAGTACATAATTCCCAATCAGACATGGTAAGATATTTCTTTTAGAGCACTAATATCAGCCTGGAAAATGTTATTGCCAGACTGTGTGCAAGGAACTGCTTTGGAAGACCCTGAAGGTGAATTTGAAATTGTAAATATGTATGGTGGTTTCCCTGGGCAAGACCATGTGCTTGCAAGCTAATGAAGTAAACACAGAGGATTTCATAGAGGAACACAAGTTGAGTTTACCACCAAAGAGCTAAAGGAGTTAAGAAGAGAGCAGGAAAAAGTAAGGATGAGAAGGGAAAGCAAATATATGAGAATGAAGAAAACCTCAAGAAAAGAGACCAATTAAAACATGTGCCCTAAAAAAATCTTTCAGCACTGGGGAGATTTAGAAGAATGGGTTCATGAGTGACATCCAAATCAAGCCATTGTCTCGAGAGCCACTAACATCTTCAATAGCTATAGGGTGCTTAGGAAGCAGTAGAGTGAGTCATTTATTAATTAGGGTTTTTAAATCTCTCCCCTGAGACAAACCAAGAAGCAACTGATGAAAACTAATAAAGAAAGGAACAACAAAATAATAATATTAAAATAGATTTTTTTAGTAGAACACGATTTTTATACAAAGCATGTTAAATGAAGGATTTCATTAATAAAAATATTTAATAATTTACACAAATTCATTTTTTCCAAATTTTCCAAACCTGATTGATTTCCCTTAAGATTAAATGGAAAATTTGGTTTCGAGATACAAACCCCAGACAAGAACAAATTAGGTTTTGTAAGTCGAGGTACCACTGTACATGCATATCCCTCAAAACAATTTTTCCAAAGACTTTAATTTATGCTGATGGGTTATTTTTCATAACAAATTAAGACAAAAAAATCAGTTTATATTTGGGAAGATACACACTAAATTCCTCTTTCCCAAACAATAGCCAATTCCACCTATATCCTAATTGCCAGATTCTGAATAAACATTCATAATTTAGAGTAAAACACAACATTAATAGTTAAATCCCAAACTTCTGCAGTTGAAATAACAGGTGAATTTACCTAATGACTATAGGTTAGTAAACACTTCAATAATTTCAGCGAATGCTGTTGGCGGCATTGTGTAATGGAAAATACTTCAAGTTTAAACTAGAATGTGCTTATCCTTGTGGAATGGATTATGATACCAGGATTTTTTTCAATTGCATCATCTACATTATCCCAAGGAAATTATTATGGCTGGCTTTCTCAACAAAGATGAGTATGTTCTGAAAAGGGTCTTTCCTATAAAAAAAATCTCTGGCCAGTTAACTAAACTATGACAAATGTGGTGGAATAACTGCAATCAAACCCAAAATCCCTCTATCCTCAACTGTTCCCATTATGCATGCA
This sequence comes from Calopteryx splendens, assembly GCA_002093875.1. Classification (NCBI taxonomy): domain Eukaryota; kingdom Metazoa; phylum Arthropoda; class Insecta; order Odonata; family Calopterygidae; genus Calopteryx; species Calopteryx splendens. Next base: position 843,339 of record LYUA01000126.1, read on the forward strand.
TAATTTTCACTTTTATAAGCAAGTAAATAAAATAAAAGTCCAAGGTAAACTTTTCTATATGTGTAATTATCAATTGGTAATAGTATCATTGCCATAGAGTTATAACAACAATGTCTTGTTCAGGATCATTGACAAATTTTCAGACCAAGATTACTAGTGATTGGAACATACTATCATTCCCGAAAGTCTGTTCGCAGCCACTGACTTGCTGGAATGTTTGGCAGTGATGGTTTTTTATGAAAAAACTTATTTTTTTACAGAAGTGGAAATAAATCCATATGTTAATCACCTAGAGAAAAATATAAATAATGACTTCAAATTTTATTTCCTAAGCCAATTCGCACACGCTAAGTAAATAATTCATCACCACAGTTATTTCTTATTTTTAGCCTTTGAATACAATTTAAGTCACTTATACTTTCCAGCAAATATCTATTTAATCAGAAAAAAGACTTCTATAGGCACCTACCAAAATAAAGTAATATCTACAATAGCGAGGAAGAAAATTGTAGTTGGAGATTCATTTGTCACGTGACATTACATTTTATCACTCTGGCATAAATAAAAAAGTTAACAAATTACTGTCTCCCACAATTTATCAAATTTCAGTTATAAGTCATCTGTTGCTAACATCTTTCAGCCAGGCCAAAAAATTCCAATAAAGCATGAAGCTACTACTGGTTTATTTATCCTGGGGTATATCGGAGACTTCTGTACTCAAATGAAAGCATATAAAAATTATTTAGTAGTTTACTTCAATACATATTTTATTGCATTGCCACCAACTTCCAGCACTTGCTGCGGAATACTCTGCATCAGTGGAACTAAATTATAGCATATTTTTGTGAAGAATAACAAAAAGATTCATTTCCAGTTCTATAAAAAACCAATTTTTTTATAAGAAAGTGCAAGGTTGAATTGCTTTCTTTTATATGAAAATAACTTATCAAAAACATTTTTTGTCTTCTAGTATAGGACTCGATACACCCAAATTCCACAATTGTTTAACCACCGGTTTCAAGACTGGTGGTTACACAATTACAGGAGAGACTGCATGGTCTCTGTCATACCGGGGGAAAATCTTGAACATAAAGAGCGCTTTAAGAGACATGGTACACATAAGATGATGCCAAGAGAAAATATTTCAAGTGGTACATCATAGTAGTGTCTACATACAAGATTTTCCCTACCAATATTTATGCAAGGGATTTCTTTCCTTATTTGTAGTTGACTTCATTTCGGCCGGTCCCAATGCACCACAATCCTCTAACAATAAGACTTCTCAGTGATGCAAAACTATCACAACCCTAAATTACCTGCCAGCCTTGAGTACCAACCCAATACACCATATTCCTTTTCTCAGCATTTCAGCGAGGCAGTAACGAGGAGCAAGACTTGAGATAGTGACAGTAGATGGTTCAAAGAGATGCTTTCCCAGATCTTAGACAGGAGTGTCTCCATAGTGAATAAATGAAAAGGGGACTGAGTGGAGTGGTTGTGGGAGCTGACATAAAAAGGGATGAGAATAGCCACAAGTTTATCTTCCCCTCTCCAAAACAGGGAAAATAAATTAGTAGTGATACACAAGGATTTAACTTCTCAATTTCTGACTCCATGGGTGGCATGAAAATTCATGAGAAGAGGTTACTTCTTCATAATTAATTTTCAAGGTTCTCTTCAGAGCTTTCAATATAAAGTAAATAAATGAATAAAGTAACAAGTAAATTACTCGTTCATAGCTTAAGTTCTTCACCCAAATGTCTATAGTATAAAGTAAATTATTGGTGATCAATTTCTACCAAAACCTATGCAATACCCAAATAAATATTTTTTTGAATTTCTTAGTAAGTATTTCCATAAATTATGTAGAAAATTAAGAGTGGGAACCTGTATCTAATAAATATCTCCAATTTAGACACACATTATAATTTGTCATAAACCTTTTTCTACCATGCACATTTATTAAACATTCACAGTGAAAGTACATTACTCTGAAGTTTACTTGATATTCCCAAAAATTGACTTTTAAATATTCTTGTTAAAAATAACTACCTAACTTATACAAGAATCAATTTATAATGAAACCATAATTGGATAGTGAAATCACATTCACCAATTTAACCCTTCTGTCAAATAGCAAGCTGACCTGACAAATAAGAAACCAAGACTTTCACACAATATTATAAAAAATAATTCATTCCATGTATGCTTTGCAAAACAATTTCAAAACTTCACTAACATTGGCTTTAATGCCTTTCTACACAACATACAACTCGTTGCGGTTCAATCATGTAACCCACTAAATATGTGCAACTCATGTCTCAAGAAGTCCTTGATTGCAATATAGTATTTCCATCATTCGTTGTCTTTCCTTGGTTTCACTAAAATGACTCAGCTTTATTGGTAAGATTCAAGAACTAGGGTTATGTACATCTGCATGAATAATCGTAGAAAGTGCCACTCCACTGAACAGGTGACTAAATACAGAGTAAATCTATTCCTTGAGGATCACAGATTGAACTTTCCGTTAAAATAAAAGTCCTACACCCACCCTATACTGGCCCAAATCAAAATACACTCTAATCCTATTTTTATGGAATACAAGACTTAGGAAATTATGTACTGCTTTTAAGGAGACAAAAAAGATCAGCTCCTTTGACACTGTCTAATTTCACAATTATCCACTAATGATATCAAGGAGCTAGGTGTACCTCTCTAGAGCAACCTCTCTGACTTTCACATTCAGTTTTCAGTCCCACAAACGAAATTAAAATGAACTTCGTAAAACATCCACAAGAGAGAGGAAATATTATGATGCTTCAGTGTAGGTGGAATTGCATGAAGATTCATTAATGAATATGGCATCAGTGATATTAGCTGCAGTATAAACTTAAATAGAGTTTTTTTGAAACTTGACCTTGCTATTCTTTGACTGAAATGGTCACTACATGAATTTCATTGGAAAATTCATGATGAGGAGCTTTCAAGACATAAAAAGGCTATTGGCACATGAGGAAAAAGCATTTCAGATAGCATCAAGCTGTCAAAGAGCTCTAAGCGGATGGATAGCCTTGACTCCATGGGCGAATCATCACTGCCTTTCTCACACTCTGCCTATGCAGAGTCTGAGGATATGAGAGATAGTTGAGTTGCGTTTATTGTCAACAAAGAATGGAAGGTTAGATGCTTACATTTAAACTTCTGATTAATCAAATCCTTTACTATGAACTCCAATTAAAAAACATATTCTGGTGACCCCACCAAAATTGTTTTCAAAAGCAAATATTTAGACCTCTTTCCAGCCAACTCCTGTGCAACACAAATATCTGAGCAGCTAAGAGGAAAATATTCCTCATTTTCTAAAGCATTGTTCTGTAGTTATAAAACCCTGAGGGACTAGGTATGCTTCATCTGGCACCTAAGTAATCTTTCTACAGTTTTCATTTTAAATATTTTAAAATGGAGTAATTGCCTATTTTGGCTGTATTGATTATCTATAAAGCATTTACTGAATGTTTATAACATAAACATGTATGTGCAATATGCTACGTTACGACATAGAAGACATCTGCAATGAATATATGGGATATGGGGAGGTTGGTGACCTTGATTGGTTAGCTCTATTGAGTTGAAAGGGTAGTGTTAGGGAGAATTTAGGGGTTGAATGCTGTGGCCCTGAAATAAATCTCACACTATATGACATTCTCCATCGAAGCAGGAGGGTCCTAATTTCCCAGGCTAACATGTTCTCTGCAGATTATCTGTTTTTGGGAAGGAAGAAGCAGATGCTGGTGGATAGCATCAGTAACACTTAGCACACTGAACTTGGCCTAGGATCAAAATTAAAAGTTTTTAGGGCTGTATTTTTCTGGTTGATTTGAATTATGCATAATGAGTGCATAATTTTACAATCATCATCAAGGTAATTATCCCAAAAGTTGGTTTGGTAGGTCGAAGCCGGGCCCTCAGGTTAGTAGCTCAGTACTCTACCCACTGGACTACATTGTCCCCTATAAATAATTTAAAACATTACTGTCCAAAAGGTAGGGAAATGGAATTGGAATGAATTTTGTGACTGATGTTATCACATGCATACATAATAATAGACTTATCTTTTGGTGATTTTATCTTGTGGATGAAAGTGCCATGGCATGTTTTGTTGGAACTGATGAGGGTGAAAAAGCAGCAGCAATCCATATGGAGACTGGAGACAATGTAGATGAACTGAGGGAGGTAGTGAAACCTAATCTCTGGGATGTCAGTGCTCACGTCACTTCTCTGGAGTGCATTTTCAGAGGCAGAAAATACTGTTCTTAGGGAGAAAAGAAATAATTTAAAAGCAAATGGACTTGATTCTTTATCAAATGATCTTTTCACGCTAAAAATAAATATTAATATCAAAAGAATAGTTGAAGTTGTTGATAGCAAAGCTTGCGATATGCAATGCCAGTTATAGACAAAATCTGTTAAAACAAAATGAACTGAGTTTGGGCTAGTTAAAAAAAATTGGATTTGGCTGTATCACTTTCCCCTCTATGGTAATAATTATTGTTTTACCCTTGAGGACTATTTTTCATGCATAATGCTTCAACCATGTAATCTAATTCAATCAGTAACATTGTGATTGTTTTCACTGGATAACATATAATATATATTGAATGAAAGACACTTTTCACTTTCAATATAATGTTATGCTAGACAGTTCAATTCCCCCCATCACACTTAAAATATTTCTAGACATAGGGATATCTAGCTGAAAATCATAATAACAGTAATAATGTGGCAGTAAATTTGTCATTCAATGCCTATTAATTGCAGATCCCACTCAGTGAAGATGAAAACTCTAGGGATCAGGATAAGTTAGGTCACAAATCTGTAAAATAGCATACTAATTTGACAATTAGGTTCCTCTAAATTCCTTGGAATATACAATTTAACTTGTATTTCCTTTGGTTCTACTTCTGAAAAATCCACACATAATACAAATCTGGCAAGGGGGAAGGAAGGGAAAGTACTTCAGAAGCACACTCAATTCAATTTCCTCAATCCTACCTCTTGAATACTTAATAGTAGGGGCTCTTGAGTGGAAATTTTACAATTACCCATTAGATACACAAATATTCTAAAGCAAAAAATTTAAAACCACATTCAATAAGGAAGGGGACGTGGTAGTCCAGTGGTTAGAGAGCCGGACTGCTGACCAGAGGGCCGGGGTTCGATTCCCAGTGATACTTCTTGGCACCCCAGCTTCACCCAAGCTGAGTACTATTTTTCAGGTACCAGGTCATCCTGGGAAATCACAGACGGTACAGGGAATGGAACTGGCCACCCTATCCTGATGTGTGAATTTCACATGCCGTTTGGCTTCGTACTGGATGAGTTCTACCCTCACCTACCAAACCAACCTTCAGTTATTTATTTATTTATTCATTTATGGTTTTTGTAATTAGCTTCCTCATTCTCCTACTTTTTTTCATAATAAAACAAGGAATTTTAAGGAGGAGAAAACCAGGTTTCCATTTTTTTAAATATTGCTTACACTAACAGTCTCAGAAGAGAATAATGTCACTAGGATGCAGTTGGACATTAAGGGTTTTAAAGTTTACATGGAAATTTGGAAACAACAATATCACTGCTCATATTCAGTAGATGACAATTACCTTCACTTCCCTCCCTAAGCTTAGGAAGCCACCCAATCTATCTTTACTTTCGACATTCACACAGCAATAACAAATCAAACACCATATGAGATTCGTGAATGTTACTTCAAGATGCAGATTGTGTTGTACTCCATGCTCTTGGGTTTCATCACTTGCATTGCTTTCAAGTGACAATTGCATTGCCAGTTCAAAGAAAGCGTGGGAAATACTGCAACAGTATCTTTAATTGAGTCACCTGCTGGTGTTAAGGCTAATGAAAGAATTCAAAGGCATAAACATTCACCTGGACTGGGGTTCAAACCTGAATCCCTCAATTTCCAGCATAGTAGTGTGAGAGGACGCCTAGGTAGCTTAACTGGCTAAAGCACTCCACCAGAAATCAAGGGATCTGGGTTTGAATCATAGTCTAGGGGAACGGTTTTACTCTGTGAAATCCTTGCAATTGTTTCACTTGTGTTCCAACTGGAATCTCCAGATCAAAGTGCTTTCAGGATTCAAAGGAAAAACCATATTCCCTTGAAAGTAACACAAGTATTGAAAACTCTAGAAGCATTCAGCCTTCCCTCTATGCATGCAGGGGAAATTTAACTTCAGACATCTAAAAAAAAGAGGAACATTACTGGATGGATGGATACAGAAAAGATGCTGGACAAAGTATGGAATAGAATGGCCAAACTATGATCATTATTGAACAGAGACAGTATGTCCTCCAATATTTTCACAAACAATAGAGGTGATGGGCACTGTGCAAGGGTTCATTACAAGTTTTATAGTTGGTGAATATGTCATGAATATTCTCTCAAAATAGGGTTTAATATCACTGAATTAAGAGTGAGAGAAAAAAACTTAAATACTTTGGACAGTTTCTTCCTGCCATTAAAACATGTAACATTTGTTTATTACTGTTTGGTTTTTTTTAATGCAGGAAGTTCCACTTCTGCTAAGACGTTCAAGTCAATACTGTGTGTGTCACAGCATGTCCACTGCAAAGTGAATTGTATGCGTAATATATATTTTGTAGATCGGCCAATGTCGAAATTGTTTCTTTATTATTTTTAAAACTAAAAACAGTAAAAAGTATCTTCCTTTTTAATAATTATTGTTTTTGCCTACCAGTTTTATTTTTATGAATATGATTAGAAATTTCACATTACTTCTAAGAATAGTGTGTGTGGAAATATTGTTGAGGAATTATTTTAGCCATATCACTTCAGCAGTTATAAGTATAAAGTATGCATACTACCACATGACATAGTGAAGAAAGGTTCACAAATGAGTAAAAATAAATCCCTATTATCAGCAAAAATACTCCCGGGAGGAGGATGATACAGGGCCTCTAAATTAGATCTCAACTCTCTAGATACAATAACTCAAGGTTGCCATAATTACTATATCACAAAGACTAGAAAAAAATAACAAATTTCCCCAAAAACTTAAAATCACAGTTATCGACCCGAAGGTCAGTTTGGTAGGTGAGGGTAGAGCTCGCCCAGT
>LYUA01000126.1:858973-870531 GCA_002093875.1 Calopteryx splendens
GCATGAAAATTGCTCCCGGTAGGGTCACCCATGCCAGATAAGTCGAAGGTTATCAGCCAGACAAAAGGTAGTCCACCGAGTATCTGTTCCTCAGTGAGGAGGCAGCGAAGGTGTCTGACCCCAGTGGGGTGGCCATTTAAGTGATGGTGTCACGTTAAAAACATTATTGAGGAAGGCAAAAGGAAACCATCTCAATTATTTTTCCCAAGAAATCAAGATATTTCTAAAGCACCATGGATTGATATATACTCAATACAGAAGGTACATGTTACATGTGATTTAACAGCAAATAAGAAATGAAGAGAGGATGAAATGACACACAACACTACCATTGGCAACCCTATGTCCTGGTGGGTTTTGGTAACTATGTACATAGTAATTCAAATGCATACTCAAATCTGAATTAAAAGAGGAAAATATTTGCAATATGCACATATGTACTTGATGGTCATAGCAATAAAAGGTTACAACATGAAATTAATGAGGTACTAATTGCTTGCACTTTTGAATTACAAAATCAAAATGTCAAGTAAACATTTATTTGTTCAAAAATATTATGGTATTTACCAGAAAGAAAAGGTGCAACTGCAAAGTATAATCTTAAGAAAAAAATGAGAAATGCTAATAAAGAAATAATATCAATATAACCAATATTATAGAATTTTATAAGGGCCAATTAAGTACTAAAATATTAGACCAACAAATAATTTCCATGCTGAACCCCATCAAGGTTTACAAGTATTTGGACGGCAAAGTTGTAGTTTGACCAATGTTTACAGTTAAACATTGGCCTAATCGTTAACGATGTTGGTACGATACCTGGTCCTAAGGCTTATTCGGTTAATTTTTTCGTTCCTTCCCTCCCAATTCCATTGCAAACTCCTAACTAAAACATTAAAATGCTTCAACGTGTTGAGACGTAACTATTTCCTTTCTTTCCAATAAATAATTAAAAATGAGATACCTCTAATTTATGAACATAAATCGTAGTAGCAGGATGTAATTTCTGTCCCAGTCAAGACAGCAAGAGAGAGGTTTAAAGACTGACGATTACATCAACATCGGAAAAATTAAACCACACTTACCAAAAACAAAAAAAGGATAACACGGTGTCCCAAGGCAAATTAGAAAGAATATGCTCAACAAGTCTCTGAGCGATTTAAACTGAGTTCCCTCTAACTTATCTTCGGTATCAATAATAATTTTTATTCTCAGCAGTAGCCCGAGTTCTCTGTATCAATTTCCAAATAGATTTCACAAACTTCGCTGAATATAATCACCAACAAATGATTGTAAAACCTTTAACGATCCTTGCTGCTCGTGCCGTCTATTACTACCACCATGCATATTTCATTGCCTCCATCAACAACGCCCACACCGCCATATTTGTTGTTACCACATTATCGACTTGAAGACAGTTGTGAACAGTTGTGATCGATAAGTGATTATTTCGATCATTCGATCATGGACATCATAAATGGAAAGCGCGGAACATTTAAATTTATGTTAGAGGAGGGATAAAACAATGTACGGCCTCACTGCGAAATTGATTATATGATTAATACAATTATGCACTATCTTACTGCACTACTAAACCATGAATTAATCTATTCTATTTAACTGGATGTGATGCATTTTCACCCACTATTTTTGCGGAGCTTCTTTTCTACTCACTGATTCTTAACCATGAAAAATGATAATTCTAATTTTTTCGTCCATCAGGAAAAGCCTATTAAAGTTTTGACAATCAGTTTCTATATTTCCATTTTCCTGAAATCGTAGCGATAAATGCAGATTTGAATTGTAGTATCGATTGAATTTAATTGGTAGCGAATGGATCACGGAAAAATTCAATCTTCTCCTTCGGCACGAAAACATTTAAACTGTAACTGATCTTATTTATGGAAAGGGAACTTAAATTTCCTAGTAACTTTATCATATTCTGTATATTAAACAAAGGATAAAGATGGCCCATCCTGCATATACCATCATTTTCGAAGCTGTAAAATTATTACAAACCAGCTGACTAATTTAAATTTAATTGTAACATTTGCCGGTTCATAAGCACTAACTCAACATTTTCCCCCACAGAATTACCTTTTTGAGGTTAGAAAATGGTGAAAATATTTCTCTCGTGATGTCCTTGTGTTTATATTATTGTTCATTATATTACTCATTCAGTATATCATTAATTTTTCTTTTATAAATGTATAATGTTTAAATATATTTCCCATAGCACTCTTGTTTAACTAATTTAATTCACCCAAAATAAACATTTTTTAGATGCTATTGTTTAACTAAACCATTTCCTACCTCAATTTTTTCATAAGTCAAGTAGCTTTTAACGGCTCGAATATTAAGAATGCACACAACATCTTACACTTTTCTTACACTTCACTTTAGTTCCAAAATCACCCATGGCAAAATAACGTGGATAGTACGGCGGCCATAGGGCGGCGTGGCACTTTACACTCCTTTCAAATACACTTTTAGGCATTATGGTAGCCTAATCAGGAGCGTTGGGATACTAACTGATCTAGGGTTCAATTCCCAAATGACATGCCTTATGGTGAGGGTTCTATATTCACCTATCAAAACCTACCTTTGGGTTGATGACTGTGACATTTACGTCTTATAATTTACAATATGCAACACTATTTAAACGAGTTTGTCTAAAAACACGCATGAAGTCTTTAATTTTCTTCATTGTACCTGAATTGAAAATATATGAAATTTTCAAGTGTAAATTTCTTTAATGATTTAATTTCCTTTTTTGCTCCGCAGTCACGCCGTATGAATAGTATTTCCGTTCCCGTCTCATTCGCTTGTGTGGTAAAGGGAAAAAAGGTTTAACAATACCGTAATTGTAAATTTAAACCTCATAGCGTGGTATCAGGTAAGCAAAATCTCCTGGCCGTCGTGCAACTTAAAACTTGAGCCGCTTTACCCTTCTGAGTGCAAGTAAAATTCACGAGGGGCGATATATCATTTGAGCATACCGAGAATAGTTATTTTTAATGTGCTGACTCTGAAGAGTACGGAAGGTAACATTGTGGAAAATCTAAGGAATGCTTAGTTTAAGGATCAGCTATTTTAGATCACGATCACGGTTATGAGACCTTCAGAGATTTACAAAAGAAACTCTCTTATATTATTTGTTGATTGGAAAGGCCTATGACAGAAAGGAGAGAAGACGGCTGTAGAAGGTTTCTGTGACAATATGGAGCAAATTGCACGCTATGAGGCTACGAACGGAAAATGGTAAAGCATATGTAAGAGAGAAAACGGGACATTGAGTGACTGGCACGAAAAATGGGCTTTGGATGCACACACACATATGAACCTCGCTATTGGACAATTCATACACGCGAAGGAGTTTTTTTTACGCAAAGCGCCTTACATTTCGATAGACAAAGGGGGTCCTACCTCGGCGCTCGCCGTGTCAGACCGTCTTGTCAACTACGATTGTTCACGGAATTCCACGTAAAAGACAACTGGGGGTATTAATGTGGTAAGCGCTCTATGATAGATAAGAATATGACGACTTGTAGGAAAAGAATCGCTGAAAGTGGCATAGGTACATGCCCAAATAAAATACGATTTTCACACTCTCACCATTTAAAAAATTTAATACCTCATGAACAACTCGACAAAAACTAACGAGCAAATACTATATAGAAATAATATCACCTGTTTAATAGAACACGAAACTTAAATTTATTAAAAGATATAAAACATAATTTATAAAAATTATACTTCGAAAAAAATCTTAATTTTTCGGCGTTGGAAAACTTGTGGTTCAGTCGTGGTTGTTTTTTTTAGTAATTCGAAGGTTACTGGCGTAGTGTGTAGTTATCGCAGTCACGCTTGATGGCAACGGCGGTCATCTTTGGCCTCCGTCTGCCCCATCATTTCAGCAAACGCCGTTTCCTTACTAGTGACTCTGGTCGTGCCATGTCCACTGTCCGTCTTTAACTTCCACAACCAGCAGCCCTCGAGCCATCGAATATTCTCTTCAATAAATAATTTTTCTGCGCATGAAGACATTACCGTAAGTCGGGGCAGGTGGGAAATAAATTTAAAGAAGAAAAAATTCCATGCTTGAGCCATCTCCCCAGGGATCTTAGGGATCAATCTTGCCATGCTTATTAATAGCTACCAATACAGAAAACAATAATAGGATTCTCTGAATACCCTCACGCTTAAAACCATTAGCATCTTCAACTATAATTCTGTGTAGAAAAATTATGATGCACAGCAACACTTTTGTTCTACCTTGTATATTTCTTTTTAAGTTACAATAACAATATCAATTTTTTTACATTTCTGTCCACAAAATTACACCAAAAATAAACGCTGAATATTTTTAGGCTGTATAATTATTAAATAGATAATTTTAGCGAAAATCACTGATTTTCAACAGTAAAATACTCTTAACACTGATAAACCATTGGACCACCAACAACACAAATACATCAACTGTCAACAACAAGGGTTGCCATAGCCTATCTGGCTGTTGATAGACTATGGCAGGCACTCAGCACTTAAATATATATAATTACAGTTTTTATTTGTATACATATTTTGTGTATAGATTTATGTATGTATGTATATATTTATGCATATATGAATAAATATTTGACAACCATAAAGGTACACTCATTATAATTTGTAACAGCTATCTCACAAATTGATTAAAAAAATCCCCCGTTTATAGTATTTGGCATTTGAATTTGGAAAATATCCTTGCACACATAAACAGCACACACTTATGCACAATTGCGGAAGAACAGAACACTCGTGGCACACCTGGAAGTAGAAGACGTCGAGGAAACAATTCTCACATATAATGCACGCGTGCACTTTGCCGTGCACTGCATAAATAAAACGCGTCTTCACATTTTCGTGGTTCTCCTGAGCACCACGGGGTAACTACAGCATTTAGCTGCAAAAATTTCACAATAATATCTACCCCTTGGCCTCTCACCCGTGAGCAAACGAGGACCACCCAGTTGACAACTAAATCGTGAATACGTACACGCACACACACACACTTTCACATTTATTATATAAAATTACTCCAAGCACCCACACTTCTGTGAATAGGAAGGGAGGAGACAACATAACATCCTAGCAGAGAAATTTTTGCGCCTAGCAAACAAATCCTATATCCTTTACACCTGAAGAAAAAAAACTTTTTTTGCACTAAAAACAGGTCTAAAACGCGACACATGACCAATATGACTATTGTTTTGGAACTCCTTTTGGGGTTTAAACATCTTATAATATTTTTTTTCGTTCCAAACAACTTGGGAAGGTCTTATCAGATTATTGCCTATCTACACATGATCCTACATGGCTGGATTAACAATAATATTTAACGTCATGTGATTAATATGCTTTTTTATAGTCGCAGGATATTTTTTACTTGTTTATTCATTTAAATCTGTCCCACACTTTCCAGCGCACTATTCAGTGCTCAGGGTACTCGGCTTTGAATTTTCGTTATCCGTCCATCCCCTTTTCCGCTCAAGTGCGGGGATGATTTGGAAAAATTAGACTCTTGTGCAATTTTTGCGGCGTCTCCAGCGACCGCTGCCGGCGACCAACGAGAAGCACGATGCATCGCCCGTTGTCTTCGACACCTCTTGCCTTTAATGTCTCGCGCTTTGCGTACTCGATTATTTTTTCACACACGCACGCACGCATTTATGCTCACTCACACACGCAAAATAATTTACGAACGACTAATTTGTTTTCATGGGCCGTGTGCCTTGGTGTCTTTTTTTGTTTTTTTTTTTGGTTTTTATTTTTTAAGTACGTCTTGCACGACTCATATAATGTAACGTCGACGCAGGTCCGTTGGGTGTATTTCACTTCCGATCTTGGATTTGTATCGGGCCACGTGGTGGCCGTTAGTGGAGAAGGCCGACGAGGAGTCACGACGATCCGGGTTAATAGCTCGTATTTTGGACACCCAGGAGGAACGGGCTCGCGGAGGGCGACTGCGGGGGCGGTTATGATGATATTTGACGTCCCACAGCAGCGTTTAGGGGAAAGAAAATGCAGGCTATGGTTTTCTGGTTTCCGAAAGGGACTCTCCGACCACGCATCCTGAGGCCATTACGAATCTCGAGACCATATCGAATCCCAGGAACTAAAGCTGCAGACTCCCACCGAGCTCACTTTCTTAATTAGTTACAACGTTGCCAGTATTGGTATATGATTCGTGTTCTCAGCTTCACAATTCCCAGCGGTCCCTTAGGGTTTACTGTCTTAATTGTAGTTGCAAAGCTAGTAGCGAAAGACACTGCGATAGGCGTGGCTGTGAGGAACTTCTACAAACCAAAGAATATTTAGATGGCACTTGGTTAGCTCCATTATAAATTAATTTCCAGATAATTAAAACATTTGTCGAAACATAGGTTGTAGACATGGAAATAAAATTTTGTTGGAACTCATTGTCTTTGCACTATCCTTAAAATTTAATAAATTTGACAAGAGATTATGGTGACTCCGTTAACCTAACCTTTGGAAATGAAAAAACAATTGACTTGGCACTAACTTGTAATGTTATTCTAATACCTACTGATTTCACCTAAGCGATTGGTAGGTAGGCATCTCACTCTATAATGAGATCGGGTTACATTATTACTTTCATGTTTTTATTAGCTTAAAACCATGAATTTTGCTACGGTTACATTTTTTATCCTTCAGCTTCAAATGAAGGAATGATTACCTCTCCTGAATTTTCTCACTGTAGTTTTTTTAACAGCAATGAGTGTATTCGGATAAGTTAAAAATTTTGGATGCGGTATTTTTGTTTATTCAAAGTAAATTCTTTCTTGGACCAGGATTAGGAGACGAAAGCGCTTGATTTCTTTTCCGTGTTAGTATGTGCGTTTACGTAATGAGCAATCGAATTATTGCGAACGCAACACAGCCACGCAAGCTATCTTGTCATGTAATGAGCTAAAGCCATATGTTCTGGGGAGCGCTAAGGGGAAACAAGCGTAAATGTTAGGACACATGTCGAAGCATGCAGAAATACGGGGTGAAATCGGGACTTAAACACTTCCGCATTTCTGGAAAGTTTTTATTAAGATGCCATCGGAATGGCTTTCTTTCGGTAAGTAGGTATCACAGATTTTAAATTAACAGCGTAGCGAATAAATGAATCAAATCCACTATACTTCGCCAACGACGTCTTTTGCGGAGTTCACGCCCGATTTTTTCTGAAAGACGTCCAACATCTTGAGAAGTATCGAGGGGAATCAAAAAAGCGGATTTATTTCGAGATAAAGTTTCACTGCAAACGAATGAGGAGTGTTTTCAAATACACCCTCCGAAATATGGAATGCGCCCCAATGTGAACACTGAAAAATAAAACAAAAGAATAAATTATTTCCTAAATTTGCTCACCGTCCAAAATTCGAGCGCTTGAACTCTCTTTGTGTTCCAACTCATCAGATGACAGGAAAAGTTTGCAACCTCAAGAGCTTAAAAGATAAGGAAAAAAGAAATAATAATAAACAGATAAACAAAGGAGGCTAAAAAATGCAGACGAAAGGAAAATCCGTCACCACATTCAACAGCTGCTAAAAATGAAGCCGCTTAGGCGAACAGTGGGCCTACGACAATGAGAGCAATGTAGTCCGTTCCATCCAGATTCCATAAGGGACCACCGCGTCCCTTCGGCGGTTGAGGTCCCCGAGCTCTTACGCCAATGTTCATACCTCACCACGATGGGCGTTGCTCAAATTGTGAACGTGGACTTAGGAGGCGCATCAACGACGATGATAGAGAAAAGGGGAGCGCGTGACGGGTGAGAAGGGGGAGGATCAAGGGAGGGGACGAATGGTGAGGGATGAGGGAAGACGGGGTGGGAGGGAGAAGATCCAATTGGATAGGGAGGAGCAGTGGAGATGATGGAAGGAGTGCTCGTGAATGTGTCCGCATCGGAAAAATAACGGCGGTGATGGTCTCGCTGCCGTCCCCACTGGGAGTCGATTTTGGGGCCCACCTGGGCAGCTTATTACGAAACTTTTATTCCAATAGGCATCGAATGAAGCCGAGACCGATGCCACCACATTTATCTGTGCACAACGATCTGCCCCGCGAGGTTCAAGGCCGCGAGGTTTGACGCTTGGCAGCAGCGGTCCCATTTTCATCCGCAACGTACAGCTTGATAAGAATCGTAATGGTCACCATAGGTCTCGTGGGAACTAAGCGCCTTCTCCCACCGACGGTTTTGTCTAGCATTTAGCCAATTGTATAGGCATTTCCTGAAGCGATTTTTTGTTTCACAAATTTTGAAAATATTCACCGAGACCGTGAGGGATATCCATGCCTTTAATGGTTT
The DNA here is from genome assembly GCA_002093875.1 of Calopteryx splendens. NCBI lineage: Eukaryota > Metazoa > Arthropoda > Insecta > Odonata > Calopterygidae > Calopteryx > Calopteryx splendens. The sequence continues at coordinate 867,336 of LYUA01000126.1, forward strand.
CACCGTCGGGAATTCAGCCGTCCAACATCCGACTAAATGCTCGAATCAACCTTGCCAGTCGGCAATGCCGAGAGGCAACGACGGGATGGGAAAGAGTCCGATACGGTCCACGATGCGCAGAAACGAGTAGATTCAACGGGCGAAAATAAGTGGAGTGACCGTGAAGAACATTAACGAAGGAGTTTATCCCTTTCCGGGAAAAACAAGGTTAGGGACTGCGCTACCAGCAATACCCAAACCAAGAAAAAAATACACCAAAAACGATACGATAGGCATTTAAAAAAGGCGTAAAAAAAGACAGCACTTAGAGTTGATCCGATGGGGCTATCGCTTGTTCTCCCGAGGATTTTCGTTTCGGTGGTCCATGTCACGCGTACCGAAATCAGGATAGATGCAGGTGTAAATAGAAAACTGAACTATAATTTGCTTTCTCTTTTGAGGGATGGATGGTGCAATGTGGTGAAGCAGGGGTGAGTCCTTGAGGGGAGGGGTCAGGGGGCGTGTCCCTCCGGCGCTGGCGTCCCGAGAGGCGACCGGCCAATCACACGAGCCACTCCCCGTAGGCACTCCTCTGCCTCACGCAATCGGGGATCGTGGCGACCACGACCCAGGATCCTCCGCCGGCCCTCAGGGGGGGCCTGGAGTGGTGGTTCCCGGGTGGACCCTTGGTCGCCGCCAACCCCTTCCGGCCCGGAGCGCCGCCAAGTCAGACGTGCGTCCCGTAGGTGGATGTGTTCCGGAAGGCCACTTGTTCCGGCACCTCCTCCGGCTTGATCACCTTGGCGAGGCGCTGTGGACACGAGAGAGGAAAGGCGCGCGTGAAAAGGTGTTTGGAAGCGAGGGCGTAAGGCTGGCAAGGGGTGACACCCGATTTTACAATCGTTTTACAAAGGGAAGTCGCGGTGGCCGAGAGAGCAGAGCGTTCGGCTTCCGGAGGGCTCGGGATCGATTCCGGGTGACGCATCTCTGCACCCTAAGTATCGCAAAACTGTATGATGTGTCGAGTACAATATATTCTTGAAAAAAACTGCAGGTGGCACATGGAAAGTAGGTAATTGCCCCCACCCTCCCCATTCTCGAGTGTGCAAATTTTACACGCCGTTGGACTAATCATCCGTCGTACTAAGTTAGCTATAGGTATCCCTCATCTATCAAACCAATTATTGGACCATAAAAAGGTTAGTATTTTCACTCTTGTTTTCACGCAAAGCATTATTATGAAATGAAAATAAAATTTATTTCAATATGTAAATAAAGCACTTTTCAAAAACTGACGCCCAAGGCACTCTCTTGCGTTAGTTTTTAGTGCAGCTACGTGAAGTAGAAATTATACTGATAATGATGTATCGGTATGCAATGTGGACTATAAATAGAATCAACTTACTTCGCATAAAAATCCACAGTATTGTTTGCAAATATAATGAGACCGCAAAGAATATATGGCATTTTTTTGAGTTTCTCAGAAAACCGTGATTTTTTTTCCTCTGTCATCTATATCTTACTCTGCAAGGTACCTCTGTTGTTTGTGGTGTTGGATATTCGGTCTACAACCATTAGAGTAATTAATGAATTTTTGGCATTGGGCATCATTTCATTTTCGGGTATTAGGAATTGTCGTGCGTGACAATTGCCATATGTTCCTTGTTCGTGCATGGGCAACCAGGAATGGAGTTGGTATCTTAGAGGATGCCTCAAATTTATATTTCCTCTCGTGGAGGCTTTATTTAGGCCCGCAGCACCTAAAGCGAAAATTTGATCATTCAAATATATAATTCAATCTACCAAGCTCACTAATATCAATAATTTATGATATACCGTACTAAAACTTCCAGTATTAAATTTTATACGAAAAATCTTCAATTATTTTAAAATATTTAATTAAACTACGCATTTTATACACAAGTATTCTCTCACTCATAATCTTGAATTTATAATGCATACCTATTCATGATTTTTTTTGTTCAGTGCAAGTTTTCCGTAATGTAAGCATCTTAATGAAACTATAAATGCACATTTGTTTTGTCCTTGTAAAATTTCTACAATAATCAATTTTTATAGTAGTCAATGCTTAGTAGGCAATACCACCATTTGTATGCCTATCATGTTCAAGTTTCAATACTTAGCGTCGGAAATATTTTAAATATTTACGTGAATTGAACAGGATTTATAATTATTAAATGGGGTTATTCTGTTTTTGTTCAAAACATTATCCAGGATTAGGAATTTTTATAGTATATACAGATACTTCATATGAATAATTTTACACATTAGGAGATGGGTAAAAGAGTTCACCTCAAGGAACTTCCCGGGCGTGATGGCTATCTTGTAGATGATGTAGATGGGTATCCACATGATGGAGGACGCCGTGAGCACCCAGCCCACGGATATACTCCACGCCGGATACTGGTAATCGCGGCTGCTGAGGTCCTCGTAGTTGACCAAAGAGCAGATGAAGATGGCCTTAAAAATGGGACGAAGGAAGGAAAGTTATGGCACGCCTTTTGCAATTAGTGGAGTGAGGATGACAAAATGTGCATGAAAAGTGAAATTAATAATTGCTGCTTCCCAAAAGGGGCCAAATTTCCCAAAGGGGCCACATTCCCTTGGTAACATCATGGTGTGTAGCCGAAAAAGTATGAATGTCTACACAACTTTTGGTGGATAGCCTATGGTCGTGAGAGATTTCACATTGATAATGCCCCCCTAGCGGAAAATTGTTTCACTCATTTATCGGGTTTAAAAAATAGACGCCATCCGATGGAGGGTTTACCTATTCTTCAGGTACAAGTACAGGCATTCGGCCTTTATAACCAAAGTTCTAAACAGCAGACTACTTAGAAATCACCTGCACATTTTTTCAAATGGTGAAGAGTGCCAAACGGTAAATCATATATTTCCCAAAATTATCGCTAAATAAATCGAATAGGTACAGTGCACAATAAGGGCGGATCCGAATTGTGTCAAGGAGTTGTGAATGCTCTCTTAAATATAAACTCGATGGGTTACTTGACCTTCACAGATATTTGGGGATCAATGATTTGTCTATACAGTGGAAATTGCTCATTTTGCACGGGAAGGGAATTGGGGACGGGTTAGTTTGTTATAATATCATGTGCGCTTCCCTCTTTCCAAAACTTACCAAAGTTTAACCACAGTCTTCTTCAAACTCCTAAATTCCGTCTCTCCATTTCCCAGC
>LYUA01000127.1:0-10407 GCA_002093875.1 Calopteryx splendens
CCATACGATCCCAGAGTAATAAATCAATGTATCTATCTATCTATCTATCTACTTCTAGTCCTCCCCACGTCTCCCTTAACGTATCCTCCACGTACACGTTGAAAAGCTCAGATGATAATGAACAGCCCTGTATTACCCCCATGCCTATTACTCCCGACCCTGTTTTTCCATCCTCTCCGCTCAATCTACTCCTACCTTGTGCAATATCCTCATTAGGTGTTCCCAATTTACCCTATCAAACGCCTTCTCAAAATCTACAAAGTAGAAAAAAATACACCCTGATTATAGTCTATATTCCTTTCTATGAGGGAAATCATTACTGCTCTGGCGTCACTTGTATCTATACCCTTCCTAAACCCGAACTGATCCCGTCCTATGCAATCTTTTGCCTCATTCTCTATTCTCTTATTAATGATCTTGAGTACGACCTTTCCTGCGTGCGAAATGAAACTTATTGGAAATTAATATGGGATATGAATCAAAATTGATCTATTAGACACATAAGGCACATTAAAATACAAACTGCACGCTATTTTTTTTAGTTTTTATTTCAGCATAAATAACTGCTCATCAAAGTGAAAGACGCGGCTGTTTAGGTTTTCGGAAGGGCGTGTTATAAGATTAATCACGCACACATTATCGAAAAATTTGCTTGCAAGAAGACTAGATAAATATCAATTCATTATTTTCGGGATCAAATAAAAATTCTTGGGAACCGCCATAGTAAATATAAACCTTTCACACGGGTACACAAAAGGACTGATCAAAAGTTATCCTTGCTTTTAATTATATAACTTTTAAGTAACAGAATAGGATCTCAGTCCGCAACATTTGGCGAAGCGGGTTTATAAGATACTGCATGAATCCCAAATCGTGCCAGGGCATTTCCAGGTGGTTCTACAGTTTAAAATTTGAACTGATGCCTGGGAGAGTTTCGAAATGATGCCATAGAAATTAAGAGCTCTCTCATTGGTATATATTTAAATATAAGAAACTTTAAGAAGGGATCTCCTAAACCTTAAAAATGGTAACTAAAGGCGAGGACGTCATCCAAAAAGTCTCATCAGGAAAACGTGTAGGTTAAGACGCCACTAGAATTTCTAATTTCGATACATTGTAAGCGAACACTTCTACTGGACGTTTCTCTCAAGAGACACGATAGAAACCCGATCCCATACGAATCCAATATCTGATTTCACTGCCAAAGGAACGTTTTCCCTTATTCGATGCGTACCACAACGCCGATAACCTTGAGTAACGAGGATTCTATAGAGCCAGTCTTTACTTTGTTTTGATAGCACTACAAATTACTTACAGAGAACCAACGATCTACACCACGTTACTCTAGCTTCTCTGTAAAAAAGGATAAACATCATGGTTATGCGCGAATGGCCTAAGAAAGGCTAACGTTTGTGGCACAATTCTTGGTTGATAAAAACGTTTACAAGCCGATGCCTACTCAACGCTGTTAGTGCTTCCGAAGTTGCCTATGAATGTCGACAGTATTATGTAATAGCGGTGTGCATTTTGAACTATAGATCAATATGTTATAGCAAGAGGGGCGGGGAAAAACGTAGCTGGTATTTAACCCTTAATAAAACTACAAATAATAATAATAGAGATTAAGACCACCCACAGAAGTATGATGCGCGATCGCTTCTTAACATCCAATGTGCTGGAAACCATTAATATTCGCTCCCATCTACCTATAGCATCCCCCCTATATTTTGCCTCAATTTGTGGTAATCTAGTTAAGAAATATAGATCAATTTTATTTTCTTCATCGCAATAACTTAACAACCTTTATACACATGAGTTGTTTTTTCAATTTGCTAATTGTATTCTTTCCTAGCTTGCTTTGGTATGAGGTGCTTTGGTATGGATAAATTAACAACCTAAAAAAATAATTTCTTCCGTTTCCTCTTCTAACTTTCCTTGACTCAGCTACGTCTGTTTACTGAGGCATTTCCCGCTCATTTTCTCTCCTTCCTCCCCTTGACTTAACACTCAACACAGTTTCCCCCAGCTTACAACTTCCTTTTTCTCTACACTTCTCCCGCCAATCCCACCGATCCTTCCCTTCCCCTCCCTCTGCTCCACACACCCTTGTAGCAGACAGACGTTCTCATCCCCTCGCCCCTGCCACATCCCACTCCCCGCCCCATTTCCCTCCATGTCCCACTATTTTCAATTCCTATCTTGCATTCATTCCTTTCCGCTGTCGGAGCGCTAGCATCCGCCGCTAGAGATTCTCGGAAAAACATTGGAAAAAGAGGAGAGGGGAAGGAGAGGGCTTGGGAGAGGAGGAGAAGAAAGATGGAGGTGACGCGCAATCGTGCTGTTCCTCCTTCGTCGACTGCCGCGGCGGCTAACAGCGTCCCGGCACCCTCTCTCTCTCGCTCACTCTTTTTCCACCACCACCCCACAACCCTCTTTACACGACACCCTCCCTTTATACCATCCTCCTTTTCATCCCCATCACTGAATTGTAACCTCACCCTCTCCCCCTCATCCCCTCCGCCACATCTGAGAAACACTTCACCCAACCTCCCAATCCTTCGCCATATGGACATCGCCATCTCTCCCCATCGTTCGAACCCCCTTGCCTCCCTTTCCCCCACCCTACCCCGCCCGCACCACCTCCCATTCCCTTCTCTATCGCATCCTTCCATCCTCCCTCCCTCCCCTACATCACCCAACCCACCCCACCTACAGACTCGTCCGCCGTCTCCTCCTCCCACGCAGAGAAAGACTCCTCCATTCTCGTTCCCGTGCGGCTTTTGTTTTATGACTTTACGCTCGAAAGCGTCCCGAACTCGCGAGAAACAAGAGGTAGCAGCAGACTCGGTAGTGAATGGTTACTCCAGAACGGGTGTGCGGCCGAAGCCAGGCTGGAAAGGGGCGGGAGGGGGGTAGTGGAGGGAGGAGGATGGCTGGAGGTATAAAGGGTTGGGTGGAGGAAAGGCGCAGCGAGGAGTGAGAAACGGAATTCGTGGAGGGGTTAAAAAGTAAAGCTGCCACCTACCCAGGGCTATACCTAATTTTGTCACAGCCTCGGATCAAATAAATGAGCCGACTGCGCGGCTATAATTTGTTCACAGGAAAAAAAGCTGACATCACGGAGAAATCAAGCTCAGTTCACAGGTTTCTGCGCGTGAGAGAAAGATAATTCAAAGGATCACAAGCTAATTGCCACCACGTGAACGAGCCAACCTAGATAGAGCCGAAATCGACTAGTGTGCCATAAAGCAAGGTATAGAACCACATTATCGATTTCGTTACAGCGTGCAGATAAGTACAATATTGCTCCAATTTTGTTTGCAGATATCTTTCAGTTGATGCACTTGTGGCATCTAAGTCATTGTAGAAATATCTTTGAATAATTGGGTAATTCTACAACATTGCAGAGTAATCTCCGACTGCTGAAATGAAATGCTCACATTGTCAAAGTTGATGGGTACGAATTTTTTTCTGAGAGGATCGGAGAGTTTGAGAACAAAATTTTACAATCCAATAGACTGCCATAAAAAGCTCCTAGTAAGTTCTTCTTGGTCATTCATAATGGCAGAAGTATTCTTTAAGTTTCATTTCTGAAACGTTTACAGCTAACATTTTATCGTCATTTAAAGAGATTCGTGATGGCTTCCGAGCGACGAATCCTTGAGTTGGCGGACGGTATGACCCAATGGAATAATGTTTTATTTGAATTTTTAAGAAGCATAGTATTAAGTGAAATCTAATGGTTTTAGTTCCGTGCGATTGCATCATAGTCTGAATATTTTTTGTACTCTTGGTACATGTACATTTTTTGTTGCTAGCTCAGTTAACTGTTATATTCATCTTCGTCGCAGGAATTTAATCACTATTTTCATTAAATTGAGGACATTAAAAATAAAATTAATTTGTAGAGCATGACTTTTGTTATAATGTTAATATTATCATGTTTACACCTCCTCGCGAATCGTAGCATAATAGGATGCATGCACAAATTTTCTCTCCAAATTAATGATTAAATACTCACTTCACTAAATCCACATTATCAGTACGTGGGTAAATATCTTCGTTAAAATGCATTCTTGATAACCTGAATTGAGATTAAGGGTGTTATTCACGATTACCTGGGTCCAACCCATCGTTATGGCTAAATTAATTTCGCTTTTATCCCTCATATTAACAAATAATTGAGGTAGCAATTGACGAACATATATGCGTTCCCTGAGGGAGAGGATCTTAAATAAAATTACTTTTCAACGCTTTCTTCACGGTCATGTGACGTAAGTATGCATGCGGGGAAAGGTTTTACACATAATTTATTTATCAAAAGTTGCAAGAGAAGGTGGTAAATAAATGATTTTCTCCATCAATTTGGCCCTTAGAGAATCAATATAATTACTGTACTAATTTTATTTTAAATAGCTTTGTTTCAACACGAAATTTAAAGATAAGAGAGTTACTTTTGGTACTGACGTCGATTAAGATAAATCATGCCACTATCGAGTTGTTTTGTTGAAGTGTTTCACTCACATTCTGATAAAAGAATTTAACTCAAAGATCAATGTGTTTATAAACAAACGTTGTAACTAGAACGGAGTGTAATTTTTGAAAATTGTAGATACATTTAGGAAAGAGAAAATGTCCTCTTGGAATGGTCTACACATTTATGCAATCAGGATGCAGGGCTTAAAATTGGACAGACGAGGCCAAGAGAGACCCAGAAAAAAAACTAACACAAAATCAGCTTAAATTGAGAGGGAACGACTTTTTTAAATTGTTTCAAAGAGAAGCGACCCAATGGAGACAAAGTTCATCTCTTCTTGCATCCAGTCTATGAAAATCCCAATTCATCATTTCCTAAAGATCATTCATGCAGCAAATTTTCATGTAAAAATATGAAACACATTAATTTTCTTCATCATCCGAATATGAAAGCATTTAAAATTATTTGTCTTCTTAATTTGACACTTTTCAGCCGCACTTAATGTCTATGGCCACCTAAGTGATGTCTGTCCTAGCGTCGTTACAAGTTTCAAATTTTATCCGCCATCGAGTTGTAAGTACATGTTTTTGTACCCGATGCACTAAAATAATATAGCTGGCCCTTTCACTGCGAGGGAAGATATTGTCTCGTCATGTGTTGTATATCCTGTTCTGCGTATGACGAGTATGTCTCGTCTTGGTTTTCATTTGCGTTTTTCCCCTCTCCGTGTATTCCCAGGCGCTTGTAGCAATATAGTATATGATAAAAAGTTTGTATTTTATTCACTAGATAGAGCCACGGTCACTCAAATTTATTCAAATCTTTATTTCTTTTGGAAATGTCAAAAAAACGCCCCGCGTACGGCAATAAAAGATCTCCGCAGCGAAAGGGCTAGTAAGCAGATTGATTAAGATTTGAGTATGCTATAACATGTACTTGGGCGATTTGAAAGCAATGATTTACATTAAGGTTTTTATTGACAAAATATTTCTTAACTCTCAGAAGTAGGTATATTGGAGGTGGGAGTAAAGGAAGTGATTACTAAGTAAAAAAATTAATAATTAAAAAGTGCGGTCGAAGTAAAAATTGTACCAATTAGAGTCTAGTTAAACTTAGCTAAAAAAAGGAAAAATATGGCCACAATAAAGTAAATGACAAAAACAGGGTCCATTAATTTTTTTAATAAACACTAGGATTGCTTCCTATGATTTGCTATCGTTCGGATGAATATGAATTCAAGTTATTTCGCGATGTCTTAGTCAATCACTGATAAAACGTTCTAGGCTCCCAGTTCCTGTGCCTAACTTTTTTAATGAAAAACTATACTTAGTAGAACACTGCAAACCTTTTTAATTGTTTAATAACAGTTTTGGGGGTATCTATTGGGTAAAAGACCAAGTCTCAAACGGTTCCGAGGTCCCACTGGCTTCACTATATCACAATACATGTAACCCTGCAACAGGTGTTTTAAATAACCAATTGTCATCCTAATAACGGACAGGTAACAAAGCGAGCAATTTTTGCTCTCCGGGGAAAGGGTTGCGGTTGTAGAAGAATGTCTGCCGTGAGTTAAATTCCTGCCCGATAAATAAACGCAGTGGACTGACTACTGGGATCCCCCTTCTTGTTTTTTTGTCTGTCCCTCAACATCCCACCTCTGTTTTCCTCCTCTCCAGGTGTCAGTGCATTGGAATGAAATTTCTGTCACCCCCCTGGCACGACAGTATTTATTTTCAATTCCCCCCGCTCTCCTCCTACTGAAGGCGAGGAATACGACTCGCCAATTGAAAACGTTCAGTGTAACAACAAAGACATTCGCCAATTTTTTTTCTCACCGCGACTGGACTACCTCACGTGTGCGTAATGCAACTTGTCAGGTAGCGATATTTTTTTCGATCTTTTATGCATCTGGGACATAGCCCCTTCTACAGTCATACACTAATCCAAAACAAAAGAGGAAGCTATCACACATCGTATTCCGACCCACCCTACTTCTAAAATGTTTCCTCCTTAACTTTAAATCCCTTCCCGCTCCTCAGCATAGTGTCAGCACGGGGGACTGACTGCATTGTACGTCGGTTATATCAGTACATTTATAAACCTGTAAATATCGTAGAGCGTCGAAATGATTATTTTTTCATAAAATTGGAGCATGGGGAAATTACTGTCCAAAATCACGCCCATAACATAATATGATCGCTCGTCTTAGGTAACAAAAGAGAATGAAAGTGAACAACTACTCTTGGAGAGGGAGGGTGAGGCATGAGTGAGTTTTCAAAGAATGTGGGTTAGATTCTCCAGAAAAAGATAAGAAAGGAAAGGGTTTGCAGCGCTGATTTAGTCATAATGAGATAATCTAAGGCTGTCAGATCACCTAACCAAAATAAAAGGTTAAAGGAAATGGTAGACCTAAAATTTCATGGGCTAATGTGATCGTAGACGTTCTCAAGACAAGGAATATTTGAAAACTCAGGCACAGAAAAACATGAATGAAAAATGTATGAATGCGTAAAGGCGAAAGAAATATGCAAGGGTAGAGTAATATTTATGAAATTACTAAAATAGAATAAGCATTCTGAAATAATTTAAAATGAGGATTTTGTGTCTATGCGAAGTCAGAAAGAGAATGGCATGAAGGGTATGGTAACAGATATGGCAATAGACATGTATGACAATTGCACGAGAAAATCTTTACTGAATGGAGGAAGAAGCCTACTCTTCAAAATGACCACCCTGCGTTACTGAAAGCATTTATTTACTATATGTATCAAACGCATTTCATAAGCTTAGGTGAATTTTTTATTTTCAATGCCACCTATTAGGAATTATTGACTCGCAATATATGAAAGATTTATCCTAAGTTTACATTTGTTTGCAAGGACTGAAAAATTGGATTTAATTATTATTAATCGCGATGTTTTTGAGAAATGATAATGTTATACACCTACAAGCACAATATAAAGATTAGAATAATCACCCTATCCTAGCTACGAAAGGAGCTTATTTTATCTCAGAAAAACTATCAAAATATTTGGATCAAGGTTACATGCGTAGAAAGTTCATGGAGAACAAAACCAAGATTATAACATCCTTTAACTAGTCCTCGGCCTAGTACAGGAGTATGTATGTAAATAGTAATATGTTACTATTTCCGTGAAATTTGCAGAAAAAATAAATCTTCCAATAACGCGTGGTTTTTCACAAAGTGGCTATAAAATAAAATCGTGCTTATGTAACCACCGTTTCTCTCGATAAAAAATAGTCTCCATGAAAAAACTTCACCGTTTGACGCAAATGTGGGCAATAAGGAAGGTCCATAAAAACACCCTCAAACGTTTTTCAACCAGAAAATGCCAACGACCCGGACAGGAAATAATAGCAAGAACAAGAACAAAGACGGCCCAAAATACCTATAAAAACTCTCGTTTTATCGGACTTTTTGAGTGCGATGCGAGGTAGGGGATAGGATGGATAATCTATTTCGGCCCGGGTGCGCGGGTAACGTCCTCCGTCTAGGCGTGTGACGAAGAGGGCATGACACCACGAGATAGCGAATAACTTGCAGGATTGGGAGAACGGAGGGGAGAAGGGGGGGATGAGAGGGTGTGGAATGAGAGGGTGGGGAGGGAGGTTGTTGGTCATTCGGTCCCGGATGTCAAGGAGAGGGAAGGTTGAGGGGTCGGTCATTTCGTGGCATCCGCTTCCTCCCAAAACTGTGAAGAGTCGGCGATCGCACCGCTGCGGGGTTGACACTAACGCACTCCCGACTACTTTATCCCCCATCCATTACCACCTTGCCTCCATTTATACCGATTTTTACACCTTTACGACGATCCCCAACTCGCGTCGTCGCCCTTCCTTCTCTCCCCATGGTCTGTCCTAATGGTGACCTGTGGTCCCATCCGCTTGCGACAAGCAAACGGAACGCTCACATTCAACGCTCCTCCCTCTCCTTCCTTCCCACTTCTCTTCCCTGTGCACCAAAACTGTTCAATGTTCTTATCCTTTCCCTCAACCACCTGACGCAATAAATGCACATTTCCTAAAACTAAGTCGGATTTCCTTTGCTTGTCGGCGTTTGATCGATCCTTGGCAGCGGCAGGAATTTCCTTAGTAATCCGATTTCTGGTAAATCTCCAAAAGAGTCCTAAGTTTGGTTTAATATCCTATACCACATTATCTACAAGCTTCATTAAACTAGCAAACTACCAACCTTCAACCGTTCAATCGACCTAAATAGTGCCCCCTTATTGCAAAACTACTAATACCCCTGAGCACTCCAGAACACTTCCATACAATATTTTTAATGATTTTTCAGAGTAGATAACCACGATGGGATGGAATGCAATCAATGAGAAATGCAATCAATGAGTCGGTCTGTTCGACACTGCCCTATCCTTTTCCTTGCATGCGAATTGCCTTGGTTGCTGAGGAAAGAACGCTTCGGATAGCAATGAAAGACTTCTGAACGGTTGGGCGTTATATTTTTCATGCTAACTTCAAATTTAGCGTGTACTTACATTATAGGAGTCCCATGAATGGCAGGTCCACAAGGTTAATCCCATGTGCTGAAACTATCCGGACGGAAAAATCCAAACTTCCCGCAGTCGGATCCAATTCAGTCGAGGGTTTGAGATGCCAGTTCCAATACCGCCAATTAGGGTCGATTGTTTGTGCTCCGTGAGTCCCGTACACATTTTCTTATCCAAAATGTCTTTTTTGGATTCATCTAGGGAATTTCGAGTAAAAAGACAAGGTTTGATTATTCACCTTAGTACCTAAAAATAATAAGCTAATATTATTCGTAAAACAATATCCATTCACTCACACATGTTCAAAAAAGCAGTTAGGCAGGCATGAAGGAAAAAACATTTCTAAAAAAATAAATACAAATGTTAGTCGATTATATTATACCTCTGTTCGCGCTGGAAATATTATGAAAACAGCGGCAAGTCGGAGAGATTCGACTGATTCCACGAGTAAGTTGTTACACTGCCGAAGATCCAGGGTGGACTGCCAGGAGGAGAATATTCCAGAGACGTTACGGGCGCAAGAGTATGTTCTATCCTATGCGGCACAAACTTCGTCAAACTGAACTCTGAACAAAGGGCTCCGTACTTTGTGCAGTCACCGTGTTTCAAGGTGAATCGTTCTGGTACTGTCTAATGCATCTAACTCAAATGAGTTCCAGTCTAAATTTTGAAAACTTACTTAAAAGAGTGTGGTGTTCTACAAATCTAGATGTACCCCCCACCCCAAACTTCCCCACATTCCACCCTGACTTCCACCCCACTTCCCCACTGACTTAGAACGGGTGCGCAATGAGTACCCAGGTCTAAGTGGTCACAGTCCTCAGAGGAAAAACTGAGTGAATCCTTTGTTGACCAGTTTGGTCGCCAGAGAAACGCAGGGAATTTTGACAGTCGTCGCGACGAAGTTCCTGCTTTCAAATTAAGAGTAACCATTCATTCTCGCCGATATTCATTCAGTCGCCGCTATCTGGCCGCTCAGTGCTCGCCCTACCTAACTGGTCACCGCGTTGGACAACGGAAGCAAGTTGAGAGCATGAAAACGGCGAAAACAAATACTATGGTGTTCAATGGATATAGAGGGCTCAATTGCGTTCATGTGTGATTTTTAATTGGTGTTGTGGAGGGGTTTTTTTTGGGAGACTAATAACAATATTGGTGCTTTTCAATGTATACGTGGAGGAAATCGCAAGGGAGGCGTGGGAAGAGCTAGAGGTAGGACTAAAAGTGGGAGAGGAACTTATCGAATCAGTCAGGTTTGCGGACGATCAAACTTTAGTTAACCATTCAGCCAAGGGGTTGCATTCACTGCTGAGTTCACTAGAAAGCCAATGTTATAGGTATGGGATGAAAATCAATGAGAATAAAACGAAGGTTATGAGATTCTCGAGACGTAGGAAA
>LYUA01000127.1:128934-152013 GCA_002093875.1 Calopteryx splendens
TAAATCCAAATTAGTCAGAGGGGCGCGCGGTGCCGCCTTTCATTCCTTCCCCGTCGGGTGACGAGGAACTTCGGGATCACTGCGGACCTCATATTCCCCCCGCGGTCTCCTGATTGGATCTCTCTCGCGCACAACATTCCCTCCGCGTGGTGTGTTCACGGTGCAATCTTTTTACGTGCATCCGTGTGTGGGGGAGGGGGGGAGAGGATAAGTTACATTCTCCGCATTGGGCGACATGGGGAGGTACACACTTCAGTGCTCTTCGACCTTTTTGCGCCGCCACACTCCTTTGTGCGTTTTGCGTAAGCTCTTTAAGTCCTGCGTCACAACATTAGAGGCATGCTCAGGGAACATTTCATGCATCATGCTTCCTTAGGTTAGAATGCTGTTGATATCGATAGAAGATACTCCTAGACCAACATGTAAGCAGAGAAAATATTCCAATTGTAATATTTCGGTGACCGGCTGGCAAGAAATTCAAATCCAAAAAATATCAAACAATAGCTGTGCTACATGGATTTATGTTGATACTTCGTTTCGATAATGGAATCGAAATATGAATTTGGTTTTCGATCCGCGTTAAATAATAGGTGCTTCAGTTTTTCCATTCCAAAAGGCAGAAGAGAAAGCATGATGCAACCAGATGATTGACAAGAGGGACAAGGGGCTTAAGACTAGAGTTTCAGAAGAGCCGAATCACGGAACGCCAGGGTCGCCCAAATTATATTGGTGTCGAAGGAGTTTAGAACTACGGCCCTGTTTCACAAGAAACGATCTATGTTTGAACTTCGACCATCTTCTGATATTATCATCACTTTCTGCCAGCGAAAGTCAACAGTTATTCTTTATTTAACCGATGGAAAAAATGTCCACATAAAATCTAGACTCATCAATGTAAATGATCATCTGTGGTGGCTATTTTTGATTTTTAATGAACGTGCGATAGGATATGACTTCAGATCAAGTAACTCTGGATCAATGACATGTTTCCAAAATCTTAGACGCGACCGAAGGTGCCCATACATTGAGGCTTTTGAGCGAGCCCAGACACTTTTGGAAAGGTTTTCATGGACGGAAGAAGATACACGCTGATGCAAGGGCGGGAATGCGCAATAGAAATGGTGTTGAGAATTAATATTGAGAAATAGCTCTGGTTGAGGATATGCACGAGGAAAGGACAAAATAAATGTCTACCAAACCAACTGCCAACTGAAATTCTTAACTTTTTCAAGTATAATTCGTACCTAAAAAACGACTTTGGTAATTATCAGTATTCGAATTATCGTAGACATCCGATGAAATTCATTCAAACAATTATACACCTTCTTGATCCAGCCATTTCGAATTTACCGCTCTTCCCATTTGATTCGTAATTAGAGCTAAAACTGTAATATTGGTCGATTTAATAAGTAATCTGGCACACTGGGAAGATAGAGGGTGCCAAGGAATAGATACCCTCCTGGAAAAATATAATTTACCTTTAACAAAAACAATGCGATGGTTTGTGGGATAAACGACAACAATTTAAAACAATAATTTTCAAAAGCGTAGTATTCCTGAATCTCACTTGCTCATTAATAAACTATGTTTCGAAGAAAATTGCGTTTTAACTTAATACAGAGCAGCAAGCTATGAACCAACGAGTTCCCACTCAATCGTGGATTCTTTATTCCGTGCATTTATATTAATAAAGCCTCGGAAACAATCAGCACATTTCAAACCAAGAGTAAAATTATTTCCAGCGTAAATAAATTAAGGTGCAGATACATTATAAAAATTATTTTTTCAAGAAGTAGCCTGGCTCAATATGGAAATGTGTTTTTCAACTATAATATAACATTTTATTTTCACTTTTTAAGTTTCCTCCATTAAGGCCATCTTATGAGAGCGTCATGCATAATCTTACATAAAAGAGTTGTGTATTATTCAGAGGTATATTTAAAAATATTTCTAGGTCATTTTTACTACCGATATTGAGCCTCATATTTATTCTGAAATTTATGCAAGTTAATTTTGTATAACTATGAACTACATCAAGCTTTGAGCTCGATCTATAATTAATTTTTAAATTTCTTATGCTGAAAATAAAGAGGTATATCATTTTAATAATTAATTACCGATGGCCTTCCATAAAATTTTCATTCCAGCCAAGGAAAGAGACAAATTGGTGACTAACGAGCAATTTTTATATTGTACTTCTTTAGTAGAGTCCTAAAAGTTAGTTCGCCACCTTCACAACTTTCTTCATATTCATTTTTACGATTTGAAAATATATTTTAAACATTTGAAAAATTTAATTGGTATATATTTTTTAATATCTTGAATAAATAGCGTTCTATATTATGCCCAGTGTTTCAGGATTTCATTTCGAGGGGAGTAGTCCCACCTAGCCATCGTACGACCGAAAATCCATGAGATATGATTTTTATAAGCCATTGGGACAATGGCATTAAGCCGCAGACTGCACGTGTTGCGATCCGTCTCCTCCACGACTCTTCGGGAAATAAAAATGGAAAGGGCTCGCACGTCCTCAGGGAGGTGAGGAGAGCGAGCGAGCGAGTTCTTTCGCTCACCCAGGATTATGTAAAGGGACACTCCACGGCCCCGCCCAGAACGCGGGCGAATCACACTCTCTTTGATTCCCGCCGCTCTCCGAAAGAGCGAATTGTTCGCGCCCGCGGGGCGTGCTCGACAGACATCGTTAGGAGCGAAGAGCTTAAAGGGCATGCAATTAGGGCGCCATATTATTATGAAAAAAAATGATAGTCGCCTTCCATATTTGGGTGCCCCCCCTCCACAACCTACCCTTACGTGCAGGTCCGCCCATCGCACGACAAAAATAAATCGTTATGTTAGTAGAGTATTCTTTGACTTTGACGCTATCCAGGGCACGGGGCCTCAAAGGTGAAATACCTAAATCCAGCCCCACGAGAAGTCGACTGGTCTGAAAAGTTCGAATATGTATTTAAAACCGTTTTCCAGCATTTTCATAATATAACCCGTTCAGTGTGCCTTTATTAATGAATTTCCGTTTCAAAAATTTGCTTCCTCTTCGATTACCTACTTGCATAATTCAGAATATATCATTTATATTTCAACGACGCTTTCTCCGGATCATTGAAATTATACGCCGGGAAAGCACTAGAGCCTTCTTTATATCATTTGTACTTTTCTCAGGACACCTTGAAAATCAAAAGAATTTATAGTAAAACATTCCGTGCCCATAAGAAACTAAAAGGTAGATCATTTGGCATCATATAATAACCTAATAGGTGGAGGACGCAGACTGCACGTGCTACTTGGTATCTTATAGGAGTGTACCTAGTTCAAATCCAGATGGTGCCTCTGGGTACCCATGCATTTACCCAAGCGTGTTATGTAATGGGTACCAGAATATTGTGGGTAGCCACAGGTGGCACAGGGAAATTAATACCAGATTAATAGGGAAAAGTCTACCTAGAATATTTAACTTCCGCACGCCTTGGAGCTTAATATCACATGTGTTCCTAGATTCAAACCCATGATACCAAATTGGCCCGAAAACCTCAATCAGGATACATCCGTAAGAACTGAGGAAAACACTATAGACAATATATGAAGTTTTTTTAAATTTAATTTTGATAAAATAATAGCATTCAAAAGAGCAACTATAAACTAGGATAAGCAAGAAAATTCACAACATTTTCAGAATTTACTTAATTCTTACAAACATTTTAAACGTTCCACAATCGTTGTTTAAATCCATAATCCTATCTAAATCGACAAAAACTTGAATACAATGAGACAGCATCATAAAAAAATCTTCACTTGTCTGCAAAACGATTAAATGAATTTACAAAACAATATCTTACTCACATTTAGATTCTCTGGCCCAGTCCAATCTGGTCCTCTTAGCATGAGCCGCACATCAAAGAACATATTTTCAAAGCTGACGTTTCCATTACTTCTGCTATAATTTTTTGTATCCAACTGCTTTTGGGATTGTTTGGAAAAATATCTGTCCTTGACATGAATAAGATTGTAGTTGGTAAACTAAGGATTTAATTGGCTCAATCCTTCAATCAATTACTCTAATAAAGCAGAATAATTTCGTAATGTCGATGTCTGTAGCGTGGTCCTTCGGGGTCTAAAAATCATTTATACCAGTCTAATTGACGGTTGATAGTGAGTACCTAATGAATTAAAATCGATCTAACCGTAAGGAAATTTCACTAAAACAGTGCCCCAAATAACGGCCTGGGTGCTATACCTATGAGACGGCCATATGGGTGCTATACCTATGAGAAATTCGTTTAAATCTAGAATTTGGCTAGATATATTATTGTCAGCTAACGAATATGGCAGGGTCTACGTAATAACTCTTCACTTGCATGGAATGAAGGAGCCCCTTCAAAACGACTCTTCTTATGACTAATCATGCACATACGGATAATAAATTACCTATGCACTTAATTCTAATATCTATTAATTTAAACCTTCATATTTAATAATTTTACTACCTTAAGTTAATTAACTTAAATGGTCTGCGATGACATTCTATATCTGGTGGACATTTGTATTCTTCGTAACTCAATCAGTGTAGCCACTACGTAATCGCTGATGTTTCTCAGTTGAAGACTATTTTTTGTAGTTATGACCACATTAATGGAGTTATGCATTGAGATCCATCGCTACCAAAAGTTTTTTAAATGCTTAACACTGACTGAAAATTTGATTGAAGGCATTAACATCTGTTTAAGAATCCAGATAAAACGGTATCGGCATTGAGTCAAAATAAATTAATACATGGTAAACTATATCCTTTATATGGATCCTTTATATTGGTATTATTTCCATTAATAAAATATACTTATTATATTACTCTATCCCCACTATATCTTTTCAATTGCTTTTTCGCTATGCATGTCCTTTGTAGCATGGTTCAAATCAATCAGGGACTACGCACCAATAGCGATATTTACTTTAGTCTACTTACCTGAATATAAGATCTTTAAGTCATTTGTGAAAAATTTAGGTTACTGCCCGAAAATGGTTACAAAATAAGTTTTCCTTCAAAGTAATCTGAATTTTTGGGATGATGCGTGGAAAAATAAATACCATTTTAAGTAGATTGTATTCAATAAATGTTGAAATTAATAAAACTTCAAGGGTTATTAATTAAGTACTTACTTTACTTTTATGTAGTCAGTCGTCTTTTTTTTCTATTTTTAAGTACTTCGATTTCACTTGCTGCGATTGCACTGAATTTTGATCCCTGAAACATCGAAGTGCTTCAATTGTTTGGGGTTTCCATGGCAACGGTGACGTTTCATTTTAATTCTAACGCCACCGCCTCACACTATATTCTTGCATTCGGGAGATGCAGCGCAAAAACCGCATAGTAAGACGCTCGTAGACTATGAGAAAGTATTTTGAAGCATGCTGAACGTAGAGATGC
This sequence comes from Calopteryx splendens, assembly GCA_002093875.1. Lineage (NCBI taxonomy): Eukaryota > Metazoa > Arthropoda > Insecta > Odonata > Calopterygidae > Calopteryx > Calopteryx splendens. The sequence continues at coordinate 134,372 of LYUA01000127.1, forward strand.
GAATCATTGCCATGATTGACATTTTTGACAAAGGTCTATCCTTTAAATGTTCATTGTAGTAAAACAAATATATTTATTGCAACAGAGTTTAATTCCGTTCCTTTTTTTGATGTGCACCTAACTTATGGTTTTATTGAAGCCATAAAAACATTTTAATTCGGTTTGTATGGGAACACCTTTTTTGATTCGTTTTTTATCGATGGAATCTTAAAAAAATAACGTATTTCTGTCACTCCTATATTTTTCTCCCTAAATTCAATTAAAATACACTTATTATATTAAATTATTCCCTATATATTTTTTCAATTGTTTTTTAGCTTTGTAGTTTTAATTGTTTTGTATTGATAAGATCCTAAAAATAAAGTTTTTCTTTCATTCTCCTATAATTCTGCATTAACCCGTTTATACATTAGAAATTCACATCTAATTCTCCTAAAGAAGAGATATTTTTAGAAATTTCTAATTTTTTTTAAAAGCTCACAATTCATACTGCACTCACTTTTCTTCCACTGCATACTGAAAATTTCAAAATTTACTCAATGTTCGACCATTTTTCAGAAATTGCCATACAAGATAACTTTTAAATATATCCCAGCGCTACTGCCACTGCCTGATTTAATTTTAATTTGCAACTCGTGGCACTAAAACTTTTTTAAAACTTCAAATTGAATTTCACAAAGATATAGCGAAATGTTTCAAACTACGTTTTTTTAGAAACTTAAAAAATTACTAACGGCTTTGAGGTGCCGCAATAATTCACCTGAAAAGAGAGGTGCATGCTATTTCAATGAATCAAATGTTAAAATTATAGCAGGCAGAACACTTCACTTTTTTAGGAAGTGTTAAAGTGGGCAGTTTTTAGGGACATAAATAGAAGGAGCGAAGTAGCTAAAGAATCAATTACAAAGAGGAGGGAGATGATAACAGAAACCTTAAGGAAAAATGCAAAAAAAAAAGATTAGGAAAAACGTTGATATGGAATACGTTAATGTTGCGAAACTTGTCGATGAGGAAAGAGGATAAGCGTACATTCGTGGCTTTCGAGTAGCGGGTGTCGAAGAGAATGGATAAATATAATCGACGGAAATAAAAACAACCTCAGAGTTACTGTTCAAGGTAGGGGAGAAGGTTGTTTGGAGAATTGCGAATATCAAAGGAAAATTTAATGCAGGAGATATTGAGAGGCCATCGGATATTGAATTATGCGATGGAGGGAAGAATAAGGGAAAGCGAGAAAGAGGGAGAAAAGAAGTATATACTTTTGACGGAATGAAGGGAGGTAGAAAATAGTAATATGGAGCTGAAAAATGTTCATTTTAATGCAAAGTATAAGGATGTTTAGTGTCATCTGGGCGGGACTCCCAATTGTAGCAGTGGGTCCATCAAAGCATGCCTTGACCTTGAATATTTCTAATAATAATATTTCCATTTATGCACACAAGTACTCTCAATCAAATCGATTAGAGGAATAGAGAAGTTCTTTGTTGGTCTCAGGCTATTTAGTCAGAAAAAAGTTTGCAATGACCATTTTAGCGCTCAATGGAACGAAGAATAAACACGTAGACCGGGAGGAGTTGAGGACGAGTCTTTCGAGAGTAGAGAGAGGGAAAGGAGATGTAAAAAAGAAAATATCACCACAACACTTACTTCAGTCACATTTGTTTTTGTGCACGCGCTACCCTCAAAAACCTAATGTCGTGCCCGCCGAAAGGATGCTTTCCACTGCGGCACCTGGGAATCCAGGAGAAACCCCAGCGATGGCTTTAACCGGCATCTGGTCTGAAGATGCAAGCTCAGTTAGACGCAGTACTTAACGTTCCCTCCGAATGATGGGGCGCCATCCTTGAAGTGTCTGCACAGCACTCGTTGAGGGGACCAGGTAGCTCCAAAGTAAAAATTTGCTCCCAGCGGAACTAGTGAACCCAAATTTCGGAATGGATGCTGGTTCACAAAAATCTCTCTATTAACTGACACTGGGGGACATGGGGAATATCATGGAGAAGTAAAATATTTGTGTTTGTAAATGCACTCTCATTAGGGGCTTTTTGCACCGAGCGACTTAATGCCCTGAAATGTGAATTTGAAGAATGGAGCCTCACGGTATTAGAGTAAATATTTATTACTGAAGTGGCAAGGAAAACAGCAGAACTGAGGTAGAAAAATGTTTTAAAATACTGAGAAATTTTTTATGTTCAATTTTACATTGCTCTTGATCACACCCTGACGGCTCTGCATAACCATTTACTTTCATTAAAATCCTTTACCTTAAAGATCGTTGAAAAAATTAAATTTCAGTGTTTACCTGTGGGGAATGACCTAATACGTTTCCGTATGATTGATTCATAATGATGCATTGATTGGTTTATATATGTGATACATAAATAGAATGCATTTTCGACCAAATCTTCATGGTAAAATTAATGGCAGGCCCACTGTGAAAAAGTAGTAAGTGACATTATATGAAAATAATTTAGCCGAGTTAATTGTATGTAAAATCATGGGGAACATTTATCACAAAATCGTAAATGACACTAATCGTTCACCTGGGAATAATCTTTACTATTAAGGCACTTCATGTTTCAGAAATGGATCCGGATAGACGGCAATCATGGATATTTTATTAAAATATTAAGCAGTAAGAAATACCTATTTTGAAAAATATGTAAAGATGATTATTTTGACAAATTAATCGCCCCTCTCCACCCACTTTGACAAGTGCCTACACTCATTCCTGGTCTCCAGTAGCGCCAAATTCCCTTCAACTCAATCTTTTATTTTCTTATATCCGGTATTATTTCATCCGGTAAGAAAGAGGAAAATCCTTCCCGTGAAAATATTTGACTGTGGGCCACCGATAAATCTCACGGAACGCCCGCCTGCATTTGCGCACGCCTCGCTTGCCGAAGCGTGCCTCTTGACGGGTGTTCCGGGATGGAATGGCAGTACCTATTCCATTTCAAAACAGGATGTCGTCCTCATCGAAGGCCCGTCTCTTGTTTGTATGTGCTTTACTCTCCAATTCCTCGCTCTCGAGGGGCTTGAGATACCTTGTTTGACGATGGCGGAGTCGGCCGCCGCTCCTGAGCTCGCACTGGCCGACATAGCGGTCACACGGGTGAGATACCAAAGTATTCCATCACTACTCTCCTGGTCCTGCCCCACCGGTGCAACCCAGTGTCCGCATGAGATCGTGCGCGGGCAAGTTGTAGAAGAGAGCAATTGGGTTGCCTCAGTCTCCGTTTTTGTCATGGGTGAAGATAATTTTGTAGACAATACTGGTTTACATTCCACACCAAATCGTGTTCCACAGAGTTGCACCGAAAATTTGTTCACATCAGTGAAACTTGTTCCCCAAGCTATCACTTACTTTTGCTCTTTCAAACATTTTTACTCTCAGAACCTAAAAATTAATTCTAAAAGAATGTTTTTTTTCCTTTGGCTTGTTCAGCTTGATGATATAAGCTATTTATTTAAACTTTCTGGTCTTTTCAATTTTTTTCTGATATTTTTTGTAGTTGTGAGTTATGTGAAAAATAAATCTGTCGTCAAGAAAAAGATGAAGGTCAAAACGATGATGCTCCATTTTTCAAATTTTCATCGGGGAGTGGTTGCATAATTACGGTGTGTGCCTAGACTACTGAACCCACTTCATACTTCTTAATTCCCTCAGTCTATAAATATTAAACTTTAAAAATTAAAATAAATATAAAATAATAAACCTGCAGCGAATCCTGAATAAAGTTCATTTAAGTGACAAGGAGCGAAATTCTGATCATCAGCGCAGGGCTCCAACTTTGTCATCGCAAGGTAGCAATTAAATTTCTCATTTTCATTTACTCTTTGGAGAAGTGTATGTACCTAGCTTTCGTAGGTGCCATTGATGACCTCTCGGACAGACGCACTCAGAAGGCACCAACAAGCAAGTTGGGACTCTTCTGCCGACCCTTAATCCCAGCGAAAGTCTGGCGAAAAAAAGGCGTACTATGTTAGGGCGGAACCTTTGCTTTTAGCAGTATTTAATGACGTGGGGGATTTTTATACCAGAGGACTCTTTTCTGAATAATATTTATCTCTCTGGTAATAAATACACTTTAAGAATTAGTTCTCTTTTTTTCAGTGGATAAGATTTCTCGTGCACTTTATGCTTTAAACTCACACATAGTTAGGTAAAGGTTCATTATTTTTTGGTGAGTGGCAATTAGAGTGTTAGTATAGTAATAAGAAAAAATGAATTAAGTATGGAAAGTACTGACCGGGAGTGGAAGCATAATGTATGCGCGAATGGGTAATCAACAAAAGATGAAAATTCGCCTACGGATGAATAGAAATATTATTTAAAACATTGAAGTTATTTTGATTCAGGAACAGCAAATAATGGCTATACTGAAAGGACTTTCTTTGATAAATTAATGCTGAAATCTTAGGTAGCAGAAATTTACGGTTAATATGAGCATCTAAATTCGGTAAAATGTATTGGCATTTGAGCCCATTTAATGCAACATTAATCAAGCGTTTTTAAAAACACCATGATAAATTTTCATTGATAAATAGTGCTTCTATGAGCCATATAAAAGTTGACTTCATTGGCATTATCGAAGACCTCATGAAAAGAATTTACATCACGTTCTAGTGGTAAATGATGTGGCAGTAATATGGCCTTAATATATTATTGCAAGACTCCTGCTTTATCATATGCCAGACTATAACCATGGTACTTATATGCCACTCATAACCCAAAAGGCTCTCATACAAATTACTAACGAGGAAATTCTTACGTTAGAGGAACTCCCAAAAGAGTCGATGGAGTTCAGAAATAAAGTCATGAGAAGATGTCGAGATCGTCTCACATGGAAGGACTCCGGAGTGACCAGAAAAGAAGAATGGCTTTTTTCGAAGACTGCTCCGGTCACCGAATACGTTGATTTCCACGTTCACGCATTAACAACAAAGTAAAACAAGCAAGGAGCAGGCTGAAGGAAATTTTGGGTTCATGCATAGCGTTCATCATTTCATGAAGAGATTCTCGCTATCCAAGAAAAGAAGAAATAAATAATGTATTTAATAAGTGAGGATGAAGTTTAGTTCTGAATAATTTTACTGCGGCAAAAGGAAGACGCTATAGTATCCGAACCTATTTGTTTGTATTAATAAATCGAAATTTAAAATAAGTTAACAACAACCTCCGAAGTTTGGTACGTTTCCAAGCGTCCAAATATCATGGCCAGTAGGTATTCAATAAAAATGTTAAAATATATCATATGCTAGATAAAAATAACAGCGCAAGAACAATACATTTGCCATGCAATTTGATTAATTCACTTAATTAATTATAATAATTATTTTTATTTATTGCTACTAAATCAATAAATTCTGCGAGTTCTATTTAGCACGAGCATATTCATTAAGCACTATTTGCATCTGACCTTATTGGATCTTTAGAGATCATTTCTGTTTCTTCTTTCACCAATATAGGTACAAGATATTGTTACTTTTGTTACTTTATGTTACCTTTTAAATCCATTTAATAATTGAAATCTATTGATTTTATTTGGCAAGAAAGAAACGAAACGAAATTAGCCCACTCAAATCCCGCAGTGTGGTATACCGTCCCCGTGCTGCCTTGTAACCCTAATTAATATTCTTCGAAGCAGCCGTTCTAAAGTTCCGAAAATGTTCACCTTTAAGATGCCTTGATCCCTCTCTCAAAATCTCAAACGCTCTTAATTGCTGTAAGACAACAAGTATTTCGGTCGACGTCACAGAAAGGGACTTCCACAGCGTAATGCGTGTCAATCACTTCCCTTGTTTGACCGAGCACCTGAGCGGCCCACATCGCCGCAAACACTAGCTCGGCCGCGCGTCAACACCCAGCATGAGGTCATCACCAGCAGAACCCTCTACAAAGATGAAGGTCTCTCTCAGGTACAATCGGACCACGGTGGCGGCAATTTGTCCCCGTGCACTCGAAATCATTCCGCAATGAAGTTCCGTTAAATGTCGTTATCCAGTCAACTGCTAAAAACAGATGCAATAGGAGATGCTGCTACAGGGTGGCATAAGATGGTCAGCGCGGGATACAATATAACGTTGGGCCACCATCTGCCACAATAACAGCACAACCTTACAACTATAAAAAAATATAAAATTAACTAACAATAATTATAATAGCTATATTCTCAGGGATAGTCCACTACAATGGACTATATGGTCCCCTCAATCCCGACCTATATGAATCCCTGAAAATGTTATCTCGATAAATGTATATAGGTAATCAGTTCCCATTATTGATCTCCACAAAAAACTAGCACAGCCTGAAAACTTTCAGCATTTTCATGTTCTCTAGGGAATAATCAAGCAGCAGTAGTTGTACATAATTGAGACATAAGGTGGCCTACGGGCTGAGGCGTTATTACAATAGAGACGCGACAAGAAAAATCTTTTATGTGATAGCATAATATTCGAAATGGTATTCGAATCTATGTTTCACTGTTTAGCAGGCAAAGGAATCAACCAACCAATTTACCATTTTGCTTAATTCGATTATTTTGATCCCTGCAATATGAATGAATCACTTGCAAAATGTTGTCTATATCAACCCTTAAATAAAAAAGCATTGGGGTGGACAAACGAATTTTTGATACAATTTATTTCAACATTTGCCGATATTACAAATAGCATTTATACACATAAGGTAACATCCGTCACTCATTATAAAGCAATAAATAAATTATTACAAATACTTTTCCTGCGTACGCATCAACATTATTGTGATTACTATGAAATAAATACCAACATATGCCGCATTCCTGCGCATAGCAAAACCAGCCTTTGCGGTTCTTAATAGTTCCTTTTAAAACTCGACTAAGTCCACAACTGCATTCGCATTAATTAACAATCACTTAATAGACTTATTCCAAATATTGATCAGCATACAAGGCTCATTACACAAGTCTTTGATAACTGGTTGAGAAGTTACTTAAGTAATTAAAGACAACCTTTCAGTTGCTCGTAATTCATAAAAACATATTAGCCTCAAAATGAATACGCCATTTCGCCTTCCCATTTATTTCATGTCAACCGCGAATATGAAAGTGGGGCATCTATTCTAAATTAAATAGTATAGGGTACAGTTAAGGTGCATCATCAGGATATTGAGCATTCACAATTAAAAGATGGTTTTAATCCAATTCGAAGCCTAAATTTACTGAATTAGAGGAAAATTAATTCCTGAACACACGCTGAAATTTTGTACAGCAAATATTACTCTTATAGTTCAAATATCAGCATTCAGTATTTGATGCAATATCTCACAATTAATTGTTATTACTTTAGTATTTTTTTCTTCAGTATGAATGGAAAGGAACAATTCTTCTTGCGTATAATACCGTTAGAATAATTTTCATTCTTACTATTTTGTCCATGATAATTTCATTAAAAAAATAATTTCATATTCCTTTCGACATAAATTTTCAAAAACCCCAAACAATTGTTAAAACGTTAATATCCTTTCTGAAACGACAGAGGGTTTGATGCAAGACGAATATAAATATTGTTAATACATCAAACTGACCCTCTCTTTCGCTGCACCCTGTATTTACTTTGCACCCTGAGTTTCTTGTAAATTTAGTGATGATTCTTATTTTCAGAGTTACCGCCACATTTATCAGCAACACTGGATGGATCCTGCTGTTAAATTGGATGAACGTAGCAGATATCCGAAAAGAATAAATATTCTTCAAAACGGCGGAAGCCTCAACGAATATTATATGATATTCAAATAAAAGATACATAGAGAGCAGATTGAAATTGAAATTACCTGTTAAGGGTGATTTTTTCCAAAAATCACATGAGAAAGAGCTGAAATGCACGGATCCCATCAATTCTAAGAAGATAAAGAACGACGATGAGGAACATCTTCGTAGCATCGAGAACATAGTTTGAACATCTCGCTCAAATAGAGATTCACAATAATGGAAGATTCGTATTCCAGTGTACGACTCTTTCCGTCTAGGTTTGCGGGAGGCGGACGTCTTGTGTACCGCGCGGAAACACCCGTAATCTCCGCGAAGGCCAGGGAAGCCATCGGCGTAGTCGCAGAGCGAACCAGAGACCGGTCTGTTCGATTTCAGGCTGTGCAACCGCCGCATCCCTTTTCAGGATCTCGGTGCTTTTGGAAGATCACATAGCACCATTTACAGGCTGATGGAATTTGGCGACCGAGTGGAAGCACAGCTAATGGAAATCCATGGCCTTTGGAAAGGTGGATTTCGAATCGTCTGAAAGCGAACATCCGAGGAATGAGCACCAACGCCGCCGATTTGCGACACCAAAAAGAGAGGACAATTATCAACATTTATCTCACTATTGGCCAGAGGGAAGCAAAATCACGTCTTGGTGGTCAGGTCTAGAGGAGTGGTGGAATGTTTGACGCCGTCCCCCTCCCCGTCCTCCTCTCCTTCACCCCCATCACTCTTCTCGTTGCACCCGTTGGACCCTGCCGATCCCTTTGCGTCCCCATCCTCTTCCCCGCTCTCCCCCGTCTCGCCGCTCCCCTCGGTCTCCTTCCCTGAATCCCTAACCGCCCCCGCGCACTTCATCGAAAGGTCCATGGGCCTCTCCTGTTCCGCCACCCACTCGGGGGACGACAGCCGCTTCACGCCTCCCCCGGACCCCGACGCCGCCATGTTCGTCCCCGACGACCCTTCGCCCGAGTCCTCGCTGGCTGACGCACTCGACGGGGACGCGCTGGCTCCTCCCTCCCTCGGCCTCTCGCGCTCGTTCGCCGCGGCGGCCGCGGCCGCAGCCGCCGCGGCCGCTGCCGCCGCCATGTACGGGAACAGGAGGAATCCCTTGGCGCCGGCGGCGTGAGCCCCGGGCAGGAACGGCGAGAGAGGGACGGGGGGAGGCGGCGGGGCGGGGTGAGGAGGGGCCGTGGGGTGGGGAAACATGCCACCTATGGGAAAGAGTTGGGCGTGGAACGCGGGGCTTCCGGGGTGTTGGTGGTGGTGACCGGGTGGTTCCTTTCCGAACGCCGCGGCCCAGTAGGGGTCCATGCAAGGCATCCGCTCGAGGAAGGCCTTATGATGGAGGTGCGCGTGGGCTGGGAGGAGTGCATGTTGGTGGTGGGGATCGCACGATGGTCCACCTCCCCTGGTGGGTCCCAGGTGGCCATCAGGGGGCTTAACGGGAGAGTGGTCCGCGGGGGAGGGAAAACCCAGTGGCCTCTGCCGGGACGACAAGGGATGAGGGGGTCCTACCGGAGGAATATGGAAAGGGTTCGGGCCAACATCCGACGGCGGGCCCCCTTCCCTATGTGCTTCGATGCCTCGCTGGGCCCCGTCCGACCGCATGGCACTCGGGGTCTTCTTTAGGTCGTCCGACCCAGGGTCGTCGGATTCCGAGGAGTTGGTGAAAGAGATGGACGCTCTGTTATGGTGTCCATGGTGGTGCACATGATGCTGTTGCTGCTGTTGCTGCTCCTGCAGGAGGCAGTGGATCTTGAACCAGTTGGACCTCCTTCCATACCGGGAGCCGCTCTTGGACATCCCCACCACGAGACACTTACGAAGGCGGCAGGCCTTACACGAGGTGCGGTTCTTCTTGTTGATAATGCAACCTCCTCCATTCTTGCACTCTGAGATGGAACCTAAGTTGTTGTACGTGCGACCGAAGAATGACTGAATGGAGAGAAATTGTAATTAGATAATGCCTCAAATGCGTTCTCAAGCAATTAAATTTCCAGTAACTTAAAATTCTTAACACTTTACGACAAACGATCAATGTCACCTAAAATGAACATAAAGATAAAATTCGATGAATAGATTCTCATTATTTTATTATTTTCACCTATTATAAGAATAACTGTAAAAATGTATTGTGCATATCGCTAAATGTTGATTCAGGGACAAAAGTGATTTCTAATCATAAAAACAAGTACTTTGAAATTGTTGTCACTTAATTCTTGGCCTTGGAAGGATTAGAATTTTGATTATCCGGTGACTTAATACTACACCACTCTAATCCTTAAATGTAATTTAGTCCATCGAATATGATTGTGTATTCATATCAACAGTTATTTTGATCTTAAACACATACATTATTGATTACGTTATTTCGATGCAGGTAATATAAAGATAAAGGCGCACTAAAATCTAAAGAAACACAACAGCTAAATAATACTTTTTCAATACATTAAGGTTGACAACAGGGTAGAAAAGGAGAACAATTGTATCTTCTGCACATCCAAAGATAAGCTGTTTTCCTAGTTGTTCATATTCTTTCATTGTTTCCTCTCAAACTGTATATTAAGGCTGAAATTTAAAACTGAACTTCCTATCCTCAAGAAGGATCACATGGAATATATATATTTATTAATTGATTAAACGTACAAAATGCGACTCCGATTAGTCTGATTAAATTAAAAATGTAGAGGACAGTGCCGGAGACAGAAGTGCAGCTGCACTTAGGAATGTACATGCGTACCTTGCAGCCCTCGCATGTGAACGCCCCAAAGTGGAATCCGGCAGCAGGCTCTCCGCACACTCTGCAGAGTTGGTTCATCTGCAATCAATAAAATACAATCCTTCAGGGATGACCAAACTAATTGAAGTAACCCTTTTGCAAACGTAGTACTCGAACTAAGTAAAACGGCTATGCTAATTTTTTACAAAAAATTAATGTCATTCTTTATTTCTAAACTCGACACTGGTGTACTAAAGACTAGAAACACCTGGGTTAGCACGAGGTATAAATCGTACTGCTTCTTCGAATATCCTGCAATGACTTTATATGTTATGGATTAGAACGTATCTCGGGTGCAAAAAGAAAAAAGGAGTGAACATTCATAATAATAGGGTGAAAATAAAAGTATATAATGTATTCCGTTTACCGGAAACATTTAAATGCATATAATATGAGTGTCTAACTTTCCCTAAGCGAAAAGAGACACCTAAATTCCATCGTCTTAGTGACAATATCGCCTAGGGGAAAGTTATAACATTTGAACTATAGTACGGCACGCAATGTTTTTATTAATTGAACTAGAGAAAGTTTTAGCAAAGATAAAACATGAAACAAAAACGGTACTGCACTCTGTTCTCAAGAGTCCATCAATGTCGGAGGGGCTGAATACTTCCGCGTATTGCTGATATATCCAAAGAAAGCCAAAGCAATATTAAACACTGCTATATTCACATCACTTTAAATTATGCAATAAAGACTACACATGATTTTGTTACTTTTACCTCAAATAATAGTGTCAACAGTAGCATTTATCACCGATAAACGTGTACCTAATTCGTACCGGATACACGCTCTTATTGGGCATTTGGCTGTGTATAAGAGACACTAATACTTAGGTAGAACAGTTTCCTAAGTGCCCCTCTGTCTGTGACGCTACGTATTCACGTGCACATAACACGAAGGCGTGTAATAGTGGTTATGGAACAAAATTGCACATGCATCCACGTAGAGTAAAAGACGTGTATTATCCAGATCATACCAAACCCAAGTAACGCAATGTGTTTCTATATTATTAATGGAAAGTTTATGTGTAATCCAAAATTTTTTGAACATGATAATATTTTAATTGAGCTTAAGGTTACAATTTGAGTGGACTGTGGTGTAATGACTAGGGTTTTGGAAATTTGTGCGTAATGTAGTATATTTATAGAAAACATGAAGTAGACATTATAAATGTATGGAAATAAATATTTGATACAGTAGGTATACCAAATGAATAAGTTATGTGTAAAAACAACCACTCTGGGTTAGATTTCTGCAAGTCGTCATGACAAATAATAGCTAAGGTTCTATTCCACCTGATTTTTTTGGACTTAATGCCAACGTAAAAGAGATATTTAAAAAGAAATGTTTGCTGGATAATGGGTATAGTCTGAAGATAAGTAATGGAATGTGAAAAGCGGGATATCTTTCCATTTAATTAGTATGGATTGATGATAGAACAATATTAGAGGAAGTTAGACTCAAAATGCATTAAAAATGAGAATGTGAAATTATTGGTGCGTTCCAACTCTTCAAATACGGATTCCATTGCATATCACTTGCTTACTTTTCTTGAATTCAAGCATGAAAGCACATTAATAGCATATAAAACAAAGTAATAATCCCAAAGGTCGTTTTTATTTATGATAACCGTATACTACTTTCTACTTCGTAATCCACACATCAGAGATAGCAGTTTCCCAGGAATAACTGGTTCCTACCTGAATAATCACACAAATTGGGTGAAGATGGGGGTGTCGAATGTCATTATGAATTGGACCCAGGCCCTCCAGTCAATAGCCGAACGCACTCCTCACTGGGCAACCACACCCTTCAAAATCATAAGCATATTTTAAATAATAGATTTATAAAATGCCGTTAACGGGTTTAAGGCGAAAAATACCTTTTTTTATGACGAAGTTCTACATTTTTACAAAAAGGTGAACGGAATTGCAGGTTTAATGAAAATTAACCTGAAATAGAAGCATTGAAACTATATGACTATAATTCTCAAAAATTTTGAGAATTATAGTGTCTAAAAATGGGCTGTTCACACACATCGTTCAAAATGATAATAATTAGCCAAAATACATGAAATATGTTTTATGTAAAAATAGGTGTACTATTTATTTAATATTCTGTAAAAAAAATTCTTATATTTTAACCAATAAATTGGAAAAATAATAATTACATATATCTAAAAAGAGTAAAAATTGGGAGAGAAAAAATAAAAGGAACTAATACACCTTTTCAATCAAGTAATGTGAATCAGTTTTCTTGAAAAACATTCCAGCTCATATGCGGGGCTTTGGATGTGTCAAAAAATTTACGATATCCAAAACCAATCACTAATTATCAATATTCACACGTCATGTTTCAAGTATAGCCGTGCTCCGGAAGCAATATCGTGGTACAGCCTACATTATGTCCCTCAGTGGATGGATGCCGGTGCCGATTGTCATGAGACGTTTGAAATCAACCTTACGGTAATGGGTTGCCCAAGCATATACATTTATCTATGACGTTATTGTTAATCTAATGAAATCAAATTTATCAACCCGAAGGTTGGTTTGGCAGATGAGGGAATCTAGCTAACAAAGCCAAGGACAGAGGAAGAGAGGTGAAATTCTAAATTCTGTTGGATACTTATTGCTAATCACCAACCATGCATCAGGGCAGGGGGGCCAGTTCCTTTCCTGGGTCGCCTGCGATTTCCCAGGATGACCTGGTACCCGAAACGTCACACAGTTTGGTGGCCTCTTAATTTTTTAGTGAAGCTGAGGGTGTCCAGAGGTGCCACCCGGAATCGAACCCGGGTCCTCCGGTTAGTAGCTCAGTGCTCTACCCAATGGACTTCCGCACCGTTATTGTTGATATTACTCACATTTGAGAAACGAAGTTCGGTAATTCATATCCATGGATACTATTTATGACCAAAATTTCAGCAAAGTATACGTTGATTTTACTAAATTTGAAGGAAGGGTATTGTATGCCCATCAGAAACCGACCTTAACTGGTAATTTACCACTAATAATAAGGTAAGGTTATTATAATTTCTTAATTAACTAATGCGAGACTTTCACCCATTTAAAAAATGGCAAATATTGGTTCAATTTTCCTATTTTTCTTAAAATAGTACCAATTCCTTTAAACAATTTTATTTTATCACAAGTAACCGAAGCTTTCATTTTACACAATCGTGATGGGCATTCAGCAATAGATATCACCTCCAAAGAGAAGCAGTTAAATGAGTCATGTTCAAATACCCCCATCAAACAGGAAACTGCGAATCGTGTGTATTATCTCGCTATCTAGCAAATATTTCGGTCTGTATTGTGTAAAGAGCAATTACATTCCCCTTAATTTGTCTATTTTTATGAATAACTTCTTCATGTGGGATGTGGTCAGTAGTTAATTAAATATAAATGTTTGATTAATTTTTCGGTAAATAATCCCTTTGAACATGGCTCGTGCTAAATGAAAATCACAGTGTAGGAAATAAAATGGTGTGCCATGGAAAATATCATTTTAGAATAATAAAGATACTTGCGCTAAATATTCAAGCATAGAACTTTCATCACACATGAGAGAGGGAAGGGTGGATGAGAGACGTGGCATTGCCACCGGCCGAATCCATCGGTCACCAATCAAATGCTGAGGAGTAGCCGTGCCCGGAGGCTCTTCTTCGCGAAGGATCACTTGTACTATGTTCGTTCTCGAGAGGCGCAAAGTAAGTGACTTAGCACTCCTAGGTTGACAATCCGCTTCTGAGATGGTGGATGATCAAACTGCTTTTCATCGCTCACAAGGTCTCCGGAGATATCCCCACGGGTCTTCAGTATATGAAAAGCTTCGGAGAGTGAAGGAGAGGGAGGCTGGTTTATTATCAACGACTAAGGCTTCGGCCAGTAATGAAAAAGAGGTGGCTAATCGCGATGCATAAACTTTCGAGTATTTATATGAATTTAGTTTCCAGTCACTGGAGTCACATCATTCGGACGATCGGAATCGATTGAAATGGATACTGAATCATAGTCTCCGTTATGACAAAATTTAGTCCATTGGATTCAGCCCATCCTTCCCACGGGTTTAGCTTTGAATTATTTAATTTAATTTACGATAAAAATGTCGCGATAAATACAGTTATTTAAACTAACAACAACTTCATACTTAAAAAATATGAGTTTCGCTAATTAACTTAAGGCATTAGTATCTATCAATTAATTTAGACTTTAGAAGCTCGATTGTAAAAAAATATATTTTTTGGGGTTTTCGTTACAAGTAAAATACGAGTGTATTTTTTAAATCGACTTGAGAAACGTTTGTTTTAATCCAAAACAACGCAGATTGAAAACAAAAAAATTGCGGTTAAGGAATTTCATTCCTCTAAGTCATTGTATTCATTTTTAGCTGTCTTTACTGCAGCTTTCCAAATATTTCTAATATTTCAGTACATGGGAATTATGCTGGCAATTTACCATGGCATTATAGTAACAACTTTTCGAAATCATTTCTGAAAAATATCAATTTTAGCTAAGTGAAACTCATCTTTCATTCTTTTGATGGCAAATTTAAGTTAATTAAGTGGATGATAATGATGAACATCATGATAAAAGTAGTTCAAATTATTTTAATACGCAATACAATTACGAGAAAATAAATTTTATTCTATTGTATATAGCAAAAATAACGTCCCACAAAAAACGCGCGAATCATCAAAGGATAGTGGAACATTATAAAAAGCTGATGAAAGCAATTAAACAAATATTTATCAGACAACAAATATTTGTAAAACAATTCTGGTGATATTTTTCGTTGAAATATACAAATAATGAACATCATCAGACGTTAATTAAGGAAATACTCTGAATACGAATATTTAGTTTTAATGGTGCGATTATAACACCCACTTAAATCTTTCTCATTGTTAAACTACACATGCATTTCTCATCTGTTGCCAAATGGTAAGCGAATGCGTTCGAGTACACCAACGAATACTGCTAACTTTAAGTGAGGTAAGCAGAAGAAGACAAGACTGTGACACCGAAGAGCCAATCAAAGGAGTCAAAAGACGAAAGAATCTCATCGTGACTTTCAAATCCGATATGTCATTCATTCATTGAAGACGTAGACGGCACAGAAGCCAAGGCCTACAGAATTCAGAGGCCTCTCACAAATGTCCCAGTAGTGACTGGAAGATACCAGACAATCCCCTCGTGATTAATGGTCGCTTTCGTTAATGTTAAAATGGTATCTTTCATCTGACGCCACAAACGACCATTGCACATCAAATGGCCAGACCGACGCAATAAAGTTCTAGTGCAGAGTTAACCAACCGGCTGCTCTGAGAAACTTCCATGTCAACTCGTTTGGCTGATTCATGTGCATTGCCCTTACCGTCTAAAATACGCACTTTTCACAGAATATCTACCGATGGCGTAGGAAAATAGTAAACAAGCGAATACTTTTACGCCTCATGGCAGCTATGTGATGAGAAAAGGTCTCCATGTCATCAATTCAAAACACATTAGCGTGTCAATTTGAAATTTTCTATAAATTATGACATTACTATCTCTAGCGTAAACAGGTTGATTTATTGCAATAATAACTAGAAATAAACACCTAACTAAGAGACATTTGCTCAAGCTGAAAAAATATTTATTCGAGGCGTGGAAAATATTTTCAGTTTTTAGTATACAATTCAATACCACGTTCAAGGACTTTTAAAAATTTTTAAATGCACTAAAAAATTAGTTTTGAAACTTTTAATAATGCTTAAGCGGATTTAAAGTATTATTTCATGATTATTAACATAATTCGTGCTTCCGTACTGAAAGGTTATCGTTTATTTCACCCATTCAAACAATATTTGATAAAGTCACTCACATACTCGGATAATCTAGCTGATAATAATGCATTAGGATAAGAGGAATGAAAAAAGCACTCTAACTTCCAAAAACTTTGGTTTTAATTAGTTTGTAATGCGAAAGTTATGTTTTTTTCATACTTTTGAAATAAAAGGTTGAAACAAAAATTAAGGTTAAAAATATTTTTGAATAATGTTGCTATTGAAAATACGTTAGTGTTCTTATAAAATTATAATTTTAATATGGACACACTTCAATGAACTCACGCCTGATTCATTTCTAACATTTACTTTTTCATAAAATCACATTTTTAACAAAGCTAGTGGATTTCCATTGCAGCTAATTAAATTTCATAATTAAATTTTTCTATTAAATACCTAATATCCGTGAATTAAATTGTTACGCACAAATGAGAAATGATATTATTTTTGCATTAGTTTTATTAAGAAAACGTCTAATTGAACCTAGTGTCTCGCACCTAAAACCCTCACCTTCTCCTAGCTTGTAATAAAGGCAAATTTTGCCTAAATTTTAAGTAAACAGCTTGGCCGCTTCTACCTATTAAAATAAGAAGCATATTTCCAGTAACTCTTAAAAAGAGGAGAAAAACAATGATCCTAATGCTTGTGCCTTGAAGTGAACGAAGGCTGAATTTGGAAACCGCTCGTGCGTTGATGCTTTCCATAAGAAAGTTTAGAGTTATACCGTTAGGTTTTGGCATACTCAGGTTGAACTTCGCGTAGGAAAATGCCAATACTGAAAATCAACTTCGATGAGCGGAAGTCTGAAAAGCAAGCGCTCCACTTCAATCAACGACGATGTATTCTTCGATTTACCTCCACACCAGTTTGCTTGCACAAAAAGTTGTATTGACTCACAAATTTACTGCCTCAATAAAGAGCTATCAAATTGCTTACGTTGGTCGTTAACTCATTTAGGAACAGTTCAAGCGCATTCAATTACCTATATGTATATCGGATGCGAGGTTTAAACACTATGGATTTTATATGTGCGAAAAATTCACATTGCAAAAATCATTCGCCTGAACCGGAACTCGAACCCAGATCCTTCGATTTCCGGCCGAGGGGGTTAGCTAGTCAAGTTACCAAGGGGTGTAATTACACTGATTTTTTGTGAAAGCACTCGGCCGGAATTCGAAGGATCCGGGTTCGAGTCCCGGTTTTGGCGAACGATTTTTGAATTGTGAATTTTTCGCATATGTATATGCAAATGCGATAGAGGGTAGAATGTTGGGTAAGCGAGGGAGAGGGA
>LYUA01000127.1:170947-183238 GCA_002093875.1 Calopteryx splendens
AATTTCACACGCCGTATACGGCTTAGTACTGGGCGAGCTCTAACCTCACCTTCCAAGCCGACCTTCGGTTTGATCACTGTGATGATGATTGATATTAAACGCAAGTGGGCACATTTCACAGCAACAGGCTGAATGTTGCACCACTAAAATACACGACTACACATCGCAAATGTTGCTGAATATCTCGTAAAAATCAATTTAATGTGTGTAGTTTACCCTACCTTTTGCCCAGACCTAGCTCCATCTGTCTTTTTTCTATTCCCCAAAGAAACTTCATTTTTTCCTCCATCGTTGCCATATGCGAACTGAACATGTTTTAACTTACAACGGCTGCCGCTAACGCATTATAAAAGTCAAATCAATTAAATTTATACCACATTGCGCATTAGGCTAACAAAATGACTAAAAAATAATCTTTTGCGCAATTAATTATGCGAATAAAAATAGTGTGATCACTCTATATTGAGCAGTCCTCTTGAAGTACTTCGAGTTTATCCTCAAGTCAAAAAAAGTATCATCAAAAATCGGTAGTCAACTTTCGACAACATTTTTTCATTTCATAAAAAGTCGAATAAAATCTAAAATAAAAAATTCACCCTATGAGTTATTCAATATTCAACCATATTCTTTTATACTTTGAATTTCACAAATCTACTAATCAACATCGGATTTAATAGCGCACTGGATCAAAAGTATAACTGTTTATCCATTTTCTAATAAAAGTAAATAACTTATTGTGTAGGCATTAACTCATCACCTGGTTGAGTAAATTTAAGAAAAATGGAATTTCACTCATAGAAACGTAATATGGTGTAATGATTAATATTAGCATAAACTCCCACCAAGGCGTTCTCAAAATACCTTATGCCATATATCCCGTACTAATGATTTCATGGCTTTAACACTGCTAAATAAGGTTCATATTAATCACTATTCACAAATAGTTCCTTATTTGATAATTTATCAAAACTAACTGTTTCTCGGCGATTTCAAATGAAATAATTGCTCAAACTTTGTCGCGAATATCTCATTTTCCCTTCATTTTAAGCAACATACTAGATTTTTTACATTTAGCAGTAGTAGTTTTGTAAATCTGGTTAATATGTGTTCTTTTTTCCATGACATTAGTTATTACTTTTGGACGTTATCCAAATAGGTACACCTTTTCCTGCTACAAGTACCAAAACAATAAAACTATAAAAAATTGACCGTGATGACAGCCCACCAGTAGACAAAACTGGCATTATACCTGACCCAGGACTCATATTATGTGTATAGTATATGAATAATAAGATGTTCTCATCATCCTTATTATAATTATTAGGACAAACACATTGGTAAACCAGTCGCTTCAATCAGACTTCATCTTCAATGTCCAAATGTTACGTCTAGTGCAACAATGATGCAATTTTCAAAGTAGTGTACTTTAAGGCCTCAGAATTCCGAACTATAAATTATTTCTGAGATATTTTTCTCAGACAACTTCAATAAATGGATTAGATGTGTCGTGAAGATACTGGGTAACCTGATTCTTACTGGTTAACACATAACCCCAGAATAGCAAAAAAATGCACTGTTATAAGATGCACTTCTTTGATGTCTGAGTAATGAGGTAGTTTCAAAGGAGTCTTAAAATGGAGCTCGCAGCGAAAGGAAGGGTGGCACATGAAACGAGCGAGACAATGATTGAAATTTTCCGAGTGAAATGATTCAATGTAAAAGACTTAACGTTCGCACAGCGCACTCCGTCTTCGAAAGCGCTTGTTACTCGGACAGCCCACCCACTTAATTGACTGATTGTGGAGCGAGAAAGGTGATCTTGGTGAAAGGAAGGGTAAATAAAAAGTGAGGACGACCAGTAAAATATGTATATACTTTCTAAGCGTGTTGAAGATGAGATCCGTATGAGGAGAATATCTCTCACAAGCGGGGTAGATGCACTCGTTACGGCTCAAGAAGAGTGGGTGACGAGCTGAAATTTATAGCAGGATGGGTCGAGATCGAGTCCCCACGGAAATTCATGCTAGGGAACGTCTTGCTGCTTTACGTTCGGTGTCAGGAAGCAAAATCTGATACTCAGCTCTTTAGAAATCCTAACTAACCGGTGAAACCATTTACGAGCACCGCAGTTCATCCAGTAATCTAAAATCAGAGCAAATTCTTGGGAAAGTAGTTATTTACCATGAGTTGAATGAAAGTTGATACGCTTTAAAAAACCAAAAACCAAAATTAATAATAGTAGAGACAGTCGTTTGTCTCCTTCAAAGTACAGCTGCAATACCAGTACCTAGTACTAGTTTACAATTCTTTCAGGCGAGAACTTGTAAGAAAAGTAAAGCAGTACACTCGTACTGCCATTTTTATCCTTTAATGGATGTTTCAAATATAGCAAGGAAATTTGGTCTAAAATAAAATCCTTGTCAACCATAAAAAAATTTGATTACACATATTCAACGCAAAGCTTTACTGACGGAAATGTGTGATCACTGAATGCCAAATAAACTGAATTAATTTATTTTAATAAATGAATTCCAAGTTCTCTCTGTATTCAATCTTAACCTATATATAATTTGATTTGAATGCAATTATATCATCCCAAAACGCACAGCGAAAATCGATATTAAAATTTAAATTTTTAGGAATTCTAAGACTCCAACTCTCCATCTAAATATTTCCCTACGAGCCTCTATCTGAAAGTGCGGCAGGAGGTATTAAGTCACCATCCTTCATTATTCTAATTTCAGGGAATTATTGAACAGTTATTATAAGTTTCCTTAAAATGTGGTATCAAAGTCTCTATATAATTACTGAAAAATTAAAATAGAAAACGTGCATTTTTAAATAAACCTCTTTTACTGGCAGAATTCATCCTGAAACAATAAAAAGCCAGATTCATCTTCAACTATTGTTCGGGAGGTAATCCCATACAGAACTTAAATTACGTTCTTGGTACTTCAGCTTAAAACTTCAAAAAATGTAGCATTTATTTAACTACTTTTGAATCCATATCGTCTTGCTGCGGTGTTTACCTATGTTTTAGTCCTGAGTAAATACTTAGGAGACAAAAATAGAGAATCCTTTATTCAAATTATAAATACCTATGAGTATTATACTTTTCTCTGCGATTAACACGTATGTTTTATGTGCAAATTCAAAGTTAATTTTTAAACCAGGCATAATTTTGGCTGAAATTTAATTTACTATGCCTTTTTTAATTTTCCTTTTTATGACCTTCCTATCTCTTTGGAATAACACAAAGCAGAAGAAGAACACATTTCCTCGGTACTAAAGGCATAGTTTTTTCACAATAAATTATATTGACTTCAACCTTCATTTTCTAAATGTGAAGAATTAATAGATAACTCAAACATATGGCAGGTATCTTTAAATTGATATTTTTCCTGATTTCCATATTTAAGTTTTCTCAAGCATGGAGATTGTAATGTTGGAGACAGTTATCAGGAATCATAACAGCGAATTAAATAACGTCATTTTCTTAAGTACTTTGATCATCTCTTTATCATCATTAATATTCATTAATATTCATTATTTTTCTATTATCTAATGTATAAAAGTCTTTTGGCTGCTTAATCCCTTTCTACCCACTACATTATAAATTTTAGCAATAATTTTCCTGAGAATATATATCAAATTCTGCTTATTAAACGACGAAAGACTATGACCTAATTAGTTCAGGAAATTTTCAGAAGATGAATACCGAAGATTTTTATTTACAGAGAAAAAGTCTAATTACCATTCTAGCAATCATTATAATTATACCATTCTACTACAACTCGTAGTCATCACGATAAAATCAGAAGATGATCAGCAAAACAAAATTAAATATAATATCCATGTAAAAATTTTATTCTCCTAGAGAAAACAGAAACATACTTCGACAAGCATATTTTTACTACTACTCCTACTTAACTAAGCACAAATTTTGTTAAAGTTCATACCCGTTCACAGAAGTAAGGGAGATTTGCCAAAAATAGGAGTGAGACCCTAGTAGCTCCTTAATGAGGATACACTCTTATATTTTCCCACATTAACAAGGTTTACCACACCAAAAATTAAATTATTACTGTATTTAATTAATTTTATTTAAAATTTTATTTACTTAACGCTTCGTTTATTATCCATGATTTTCAAACAAAGTCTAATTAGAGACCTAAATGGATTTCTATATCTTTTATTACTGAACACTTTCAAACAGTCGAACAGCCAATGCTATTTATTTGTAGAAAACTATACCATACTGAAAAAGTATACAAATATGTAGGCTCTGAACCCTACAAAGTAGAATTGAGAGCCTTTTCGGAAACATTTTAAGGCCCAATGACTTGATGAAGACAGTCGTCGAGGGGGAAGTGAACGGGAAGTACTACACAGGAAGACCTTGATGGGGTACATGAAACAATGGCAGATGTGAAAGAGAAGATGCATGCAGGCAAGGAGAGAATAAAACTGAGTAGATAGCAGCGTCAAATTAATCTTAGGATTGATAGGGAGTAATGATGGTGTAGGCTGACGGATAGGAGACTTCAGTGGACAGCTGCGTCAATCGAATTCTAGAATTGATGACGAGTGATTATGATGAAACCATACTGGGAAATATTTATTAAGCTTTAACTGGTCCAAGGTTTTCTAATTTTCAAATGAAGCAATTTTCATACGCATCCTTACACTTGAACTAATTGCCATTCTGTCAGAAAGTATATTTTTTTATTTTAGCATTATATCTCACTTTTACCTATTTACAGACGCCAATAGCTCAACGACTTCATTTTGATAACCTTATAAATTTTAATGAAGCTCTACAGTTAAAGAAGTAATTAGTTTGTAATTTGCCTGTGTGAAAAATAATCTTCTCAAATTATTAAAACACATAAGAATTATCATTTTCTTGGTATTTACCAGACTTCTTTGATTTGATTTAAAACATATTTTAAATATAAAACACTAAGAACCTACCAAAATGGGCGCAAAATATTCCAAAGCCAAAGTTAATAATTAACATCACATATGTAAACCTAAATACATTCACCCAGTGATCCACAAACTTTCAGTAGTCAAACTTAAGAGGTACATATTTCGTCTAACATGTCACTGATAAATTTCTTGAAAGGATTAGGATTAAATTCAGTACATCAGGGAGCGGTTTTCTATCATTATTACTATGATAATGTGTCTAGGACATTTGAAATGGTACAGGACAGTATTTACCATGTATTTTTGCATCGGAAAAAATATGAAATAAACATAAAATAAAGAAAATCAATTTTCACAATTAAATAGTGTATATCACTGCTTAGTTATAAATAAAATATTACAATGAAAAACTATGAAGCTTGTCGTGAATATTTTCTTGGTATCTCTCAGTATATATGAAGATTGTAATGAATGCTGAATAGAAATAGAAGTCATGTCAATGATTTTTAGAAAATATTCAACGCATAAAAACTATTAAAAATGGCATGATGATAAATACGACATTCTATTCTTTACTCGATCTACTAAGAGAGCAAAACTTTTGCGAGAAAAACAGTTTGAGGAAAACCTTAACTGCATTGTTTACTATGAATACCTATAGCTCTTAATACGAAATTTAAGATATGCTGTTGATGTACAGTTGACACTAGAGATGAAAATTTCAGAAAAAAACATCATTTAGGTATTGTCACCTCCAGATCATCAAAATTACAAACGCAAAATTGCACAAAAGGTCACATTTTATGAAGCCGTTTTCTTCTTGTATAATCCTCACTTGCCCAATTCTGAAACAGAACGGTTGTATTTCCTGATGTATATTTTGCACTGGGCACTTTATTAAATGAATATCTCCTCACAAAGCTAAATCAAGTAAAGTTTAGTAATAACCGTGGAGGGTTGGGGTTGTCATAACAAGAATTTCGTTCAAGTGCTGCATCAATGAAAAGTATGTTCTGGCTTCTATTAATGCTATAATAAGTTGTATGAAAAATACAGTAAAGTATAGTTAGTCTATTGTTTAACAATTTTGTGTCGACGATCCGTAAATATAAACCCGGAAATGCTACTTGATAATTTACGCAAACTCCTCGTGTGAATTTCACAACAGGCGGTTAGTAGGCAGTCATTGTAAAGGTCCTCAAATTTCATTCCAATCCTACTACGACAATAATGCACTATCGGATATGACATTGCAAGTCTTCAAATGTCTATCTCGTGTATTTCGGCTACCTAAATAATACAATACACCGTAATGCATCGGGACCAAGAGAAATGCCATCCAAATTATTCTTCAAATTAATGATGGTCCTCTAGTGAACCTACCGTTGTGAACTACACATCGTGAACACAAAATTAAATCAATTGCTTAGTTTTGCACAATTAAAACGCGGAATACATTATGGAAAATTATAACTATGGCCTTCGGAAGCTTCAAAAATAGTTGCCATTCTCCTCGTCAACTGTTTTCTATGTTGCACTTTTAGAGCAGTAAGGAAAGAATTCCAAACCTACGGAAGGGCGCACCGCTCTCCGCTAAGATTTCACGTCGAGCAATTGACCACAGGACACGCTAAATGCTCTCTCGATTGGGACCGCCGACACAGAGCAGTAGTAAACAAGAGGCCCACCTCCCACCCCTGTCCGCCCACACTCCCATTCTCCTCACCACGTCCGAAGAAGGCTGAGCCGGCACAGCGGACCCCGGCCTCCAGCTGCCGCCGCTCTCTGTCCCGCCGCCCCAAGAGATCCAGGCGCATCTGCCGGCCGCTGAGTCCTCCGCCCCCGGCATCCCTCTCCCATCCAACCCCGAGGACCCGTCACCCCAAGCCGATCCCCGGTCGATTGGAGGCGGCGGGGCGGACCACGAGGGCCTCACGAGAAGGGGCGAAAGCCGCAAAGAGGGCACGGATGAGGGCGGGGGCAGGTGCGGGCGCGGGGGAGGGGCCACAGGCGGGGGCGAAGGAGAGGAGGACCCAGCGGCGGAGGAGGCGGAGCCGCTGGGGGAGCGGCACGAAGGGGGCACCCCGGAGGCGGAGGAGGAGCAGTTGAGCGGCTGTGCGGCGAGGGGCGTGTCCAGGGCGCCGCTCGCCGCCTCGGCGCCATCGGCTCCCGTGCACCGCCGGTGCCGCGCCCCGAAGTCCATCCAAGCAGGGGGCGGCGGCGGCGGAGGGAGGGTGCGGTGCAGTGTCGCCGTTGCCGTCGTCACATGGCAGGATCGCAGTTGGTGGGAGTGCGGCGGTCGGGTGCGGGCGGTATCGAAGACGCAGAGGCGTCCCACTCCCTTATAGGCGTCGTCACGCACGTGTCATGGCGCGAGGGTCCGACGATGGGCTCTCGGGGTGTGAAGGACGGATAATGAGCGGAAGGCGAGAGAGTGGTCCAGCGATTGCGGCGATCCGGGAAGGGATACGAGAGAGAGAAAGAGAGAGAGATCCCCCTCATCTGCTTCCCCTCTCCCCCATCCTCCGAAGGTTTCCCACCTCTCTCCCTTTTCCTCCATTACCTCTCCAACCCCCTCTCCTGACCCTCCGACGTGAGTTCCTACGGAGGCCGATGGAGGCCGCACGTTACAGGATCACTCATCCATCTCCGAGGAGAGGCGGCCGCTTTGAAAAGGACTCCGACGGCAGCAGCCGAGCGGAGACTTCAACGAGCACATAGCATCACGCTCTTCGAACGACTGGGGTGAAGTCTTGAGATTCACTAATGGGACTTTATTTGTGAAAAAACTTTTGATCCCTTATTTGAAATCAATGTCTTTGGCCATAACTTTTTATGGACCTTTAATGACATACATGTTGAAGATAAGATAGACCGAATGAGTAATGAGGAAGACCGAAGAATTGGTGTAAAGAACCCAATCCCAGTATTGTCAATCTAAAATTAATATAAACTGCATTAAAATTTCTGTCCTTGTAATTCACATTTTCGCTTCTTTTAGATGGCTTAAGGTACTTATATGGTCGTTTAATAAGGCTTTAATAAGGCTAATTCTCAAGACGAACTCAACCATAATCACAAAACATTGAGATTGGTTTGATAAATGAGAGAAGGACTCACATCGTGCCAAACTAAATATCGCCACCACCCCATATTTTGAGAAGGATCCTCCAAAAAGGAATAGAAAATATGCTCCATAGTGAATGCGGTTACAAAATACATGCGGAACAAATAGCAACAATTCTAATATTCACTTCCATCTGTTTATTAATCGTTAATGGTAAAATTCGAAAAAAATCCAAATATTTCATTCCTCGTTTAGCACGCAAGTAAGTACAGCACATGCATCTATGACATTGAGGTTGCCTACCCATCAGGTTCTTAAAGTTTTCGTAGGTACTTGTTGCATAAGTTTCAGGATCGCAGTATCATCACTATGATCATGTTCATTTCGACACAATGATTCATTTGCTCGTCAATATGACATCTGGACGCTTCAAACATGTTCGTATAATAACGTTACCTTTAAGCATAATCCTATTTTTGGCTAATTTGAATGTTCGCTGCAATACTCACAGGAGCATCTCTGAAATTGATCGATCGTGTTCAAATAATCCTATTTTGGTACACTGCGACAGATAAGGTATGTTTATAGCCGTTTTATGATATTTTGACTTTAATTTACTCAAATAGCCTTTCTGTTAACGTCAATATGTGCCTTGATTATAAATACATTTCTTTAATGCGTCAAGAATATTATTAATTCATGTATCTGTTGTGTCACATTTTGGAGAAAATATTTTTTTTCTTTCAACTGATATTTGCAGCCAATTTCTTTAATATCCAGTACCAGTAGTGGTTTTTTTTAAGAAGGATGATTGATAAAATATGCCTAGAAATTTGAAGATTACTCATTTCGTCCTTAATAGCAGTCGACAATTTAACCATTTACACAAAATCATATTAGATTGATCAGAGGAAATTTTTAAACAAGTTAATATCTATCAAGGATCAAATGTAGCTAAAAAATAAAATATTTAGCTAACTTACGTACTTCAGACATCTTGCGCCAAATGTTTAAAATGGTAGATTTTTTAAGTTCATGTGTTACATATGTAACTTGAAAATTAAATTTTCTTCAATGCAATGAAGTACTACGTAAAATTTAAGTACAAAAGGTAAATGATAACAAACTTGGAAGCTGTAATGTAGAAAACTGATGTTCTGATAGCAATGAAAAATGACCCTCTGGTCCATTACTACATTTTGAATGATTCAAGCCACAATATCTACTACAAACACTGCTGTTTCGCCAAAATATCTTTTTAGATGATGTGCCTTCTTATCACATCTGCATAAATAATTTACGATGGATAGTATATCCTCTTATTTTTTCAAGAATGCTCAAAATAGGATGCTCGGTCATCACATCGTAAATTAATTCATTATTTCACAAATATTTTAATTTTTTATCGATAAAAAATTTCATTTGAATCGAAAGACGGCTGTCAAAAGCTAACTAATAATAGACTAACACGCAGTAATAAACCCGAAAGTTGGTTTTGAAAAATAAAATTTATCCCGAAAAAAGACTGGAAGTGTGTAAAATTCAAATATTTAAAGCAGGTGGTGCAGTTTTTTTCTGTTCCATTACGAATTTTTTCCACGAATTTCAATTAACCATAAAATTGCACCACTAGGATTTTTAGATGGCGTTGTTCAAAGGTACCACCCTTGATTTGAATCTCCTGATCAATAGTCGAACGCTTTACCCACTATTACCTACATGTACCCCTGCTATCACGCTCCTAATTATAAGATAATTGGTAGTTTTGGACATTGTGGAGTAATCGCATTACATAGAATATGCGGTTCAAGCAACCAGATCTCTCTGGAAATTTACACTACATTTTTCGCAAAATGGTATAAGACTTTTTTCAGATTTTACCATCTTAATTATCATTTTATATGTATTTATTGAATCATTTACAAATGATTTTCCTCGCTAAATGCTTACTCAAACATTATTTGATTATTTTGTCAATTATTATATGACCCAGCGTCAAAAACCAATTAGTACAATCTTAGTGAGCACTTGAAAAAGATACCTCAAAGGTTTGCCTTCCTCTTCCAATATTTGCTGGCGTTAATCTTTTTATGGCGTCGCGAAATGCGACATAACTAGGGCATTTCTGTTTGAAAAATGGTTAGGTGGAGTAGTGTTCAATAGGAATGGAAATAGAATGTCTACTTATAAATCCAAGTTATCCATATTGAAACTCCCTATTAGTAAGCTTTTCGCAGTTATCTTCGGATTTCATATTACATCTTGTCTCGATATCGAAATCGAGTAGCATGTATTAACGTAACGTGTACGAATTTTGTAGCATGCACATAAAATAGCGATTCGTCCCACTATACATAGGACAAATCCTCACAAAACGTACGCCAGATGATATTGTCTAAATGATATTGCCAACACATAGTGAGAAATATACTTGACTTAAACGCCTAGGTGATGTAACAGGGCTTAGATCATCCCTCTTTTGAGGTCTCTCCCGTCCCAGTTTATTCCTATCGGATAGTAGAAAGAAATTCAAGTGCCTTAATGCTCTCTCATTCCCTTTCTCTCACCAATGAAGTTCCTGAAATATTACTCTATCCTGCACTACATGCCTTTGAGCATGATCTGTATAAGACACAATGAGCCTCCCAAAAGACTAAGCTCCTGGTAGCTCGTGAAAAACCAAAAGTATAAGCACCACATATAAAGCCCTAAAGAAAGACTTGTGAAATTTAGTTAAGATATTGGCATGCTTTTATCTTCCCTTTGTGAATATTTTTGCCGATGAATTTACAATTTGGGTGCAACGAGCCCCTTTCTGCTGCACCACAATCTACTGTTTTCCTCTAAGCCAACATGTGGGTGTTGGAAAAGCAAGTTAACTGAAATAAAATAGTTCAACTAAAACTTTGACAAGGGCTATCATTGGAAATAGATGTGAAAATAGTTACTAAAAATAATAGCCTGTTTTGAATATGATAATGATGTTCACTATTTTTTTCATGTATGAACTTATTTCTACAATAGTAGAAGTGCAGCATAGTTAAATTAATTTACTTTTCCCTTTGAGTTATGTAATTAAGGGTAAAATCTTACAGAAAAGATGGCCAGCATATTTATGAAGACCAAATTATGAGATTTGGAAAGGTTTGAATGTGTTTCAAAGATTGCTCTGGGATGGTAAATATTATTAACAATGAGATTTAATGACTCAATAATATTTTGTTGTAATAATACTTTTGAGATAATACTTTGATTATAATACTTGCTGAAATCATAGTGTTCTCCTAAGCATACTTATGCCAAAAGCAGGAAAGAAGTTGGATGTTGGGAAAAAAATACTATAAGATACACTAAAACTAGGTAAATAAACTTGATCTTAAATTGACATATTTAAAAAATATTTTTTCTCTAAATACTCATTGGATATTGAATTCTGATATGATTTTGGATCTGGGAACCAATTTAGTGCTATTTTTCAAATTTTCAGAAATTTGTGTAACCATGGGGGTTTTTTGTCAGGTGGGGAAACTTATACTTATTTCATCAACTATTAGCGAAGAGTCATTTGCCTCATTGGTAGATAATTTGGCATATTTTTACTTCACACTTTTCTAATATATGCTGAATGAAGTTTTCTTTTGCATGTGGTACACTGAAAGCTAATGAGTGGAATGGTGGAATTTCTATGAGAGGTGTAGTTTGAAGATCTTCACAAGGAGATAAATAGGCTTATGTCCATTGCACAAAGGCGAAAGGGTATCAAAGAATCATTAAAGTAGAAAAAAGAGGCAAGCAATAAGAAAAGCATCCCTGAAGTGCGTTTTCTGATTAAAAAGCTCATTTCCCTAATCTGCTGTCATGGATCGGAACACACAAGAAGTTCATTTGTTGAAGGGGAAACACTTCTGAGTCAGTGGGGGCTCTTATTGTAATACTTCAATGCCTCTGGACAGATGGGATCAACTTCACTTTCTGTAAAGTAATGGTTACATCGGCACAGATTGGCATTGTCTGCTATATAAACAAGAATAGTTTGTCATCATGGTATCATTTTGAACCAATCAACATATTTGCACTCATGAAAATCAAGGGGAGGACATATAATTAATAACACAGCACAGAAAATATTATTAACAAAGGCTGTTATAATATTAAATTAAGTGCAGCTGAAGTAAATATGTACTTAAAACCTCAAGAAAACCAATTAATATTTTACCAAGGCTCATTAAAATACGTAAAAGGAAGTATGCAGAAATGAAGAAAGGGTTACTGTAGGAGTGTGTCTATCAGAA
>LYUA01000127.1:292331-307759 GCA_002093875.1 Calopteryx splendens
TATATATATATATACATATATATATACATATATATATATATATATATATATTTATAATATTATTATATAATTATTATTATGTATTTTTTAGTATTATATATGATTATAAGTTGATAAGTACCTTACTTTAATGTTAATTTATTCGAGTTATCTTTACTATCAAGAAGATTCAAAGGGTGATATAAAATATCTGAATTTTACGAGCGAATGTGGGTACCTACTTATACACTGAACTGAGGCCGAAAGCTGTCATGAAATGAATTTTGTCTATTCGCGCGCCTATTAATCCAAATTCTACAATTCTACGCCAGTTGTTTTTTATAAAACTTTTGCGTGGAAAAATTTTCGTATACTTGATAGGACTAGCTTATTCATAACAGTTTCCGTAACGTGGAGATAATGACGCTTGCGTGACGTTCAGGCAAGCCACCTCCTCACAGAAAACGTAAAAAAGACACTAATTACGGCCTGGGGGATTCTGCGATGACCCATCTAATTTCAATCCAACTTATGGCTCAAATTATACCATCTTTTAACTTTTTCAGTGGCCATTGCACGTCATTCAAACAAGGCGCCTTCCATGGATCGTCGTCGATCATTTTTAGTCGTAGACACGCATAAGAGACAATCATTACATAAGCGCCACACCTACAGTACTACTTGTAAAGCTAGAGGCTCGCGTTTTCTTCGCTCACTTACATAATTTAGAATATAAATAAATTTTGAATGCTAAAGAAATAATTAGGGAGAGTCACCGCCGACCTCAAGTTGACAATGAATATTTTATGCTAGGGGCCAAATGTGAAACTCTCACCGCATGGTCGAAGTATATACTCAACCTGACGAGCGTCCTAGAAAGGACCGGAATACCATCAAGAATATGCGCCATTACCGTGGACAGAACCCAGATCTTCGAATTGGGAAGCCAGTACATTAGACGACACATCAAATTTTTTCTGGCAGTCAACTACCGCGAATAGAGCTTATTCCGTATATATACAGTTTAGATACATAAAAACTCACAATAAATGAAAAATATGATTTAAATTAACTGAGTACCCACAAGAGGTCATCTGAAATGTTTTTGGCTCACCGAATATTTCAGTAATTTAAGTCTCTTTAAATAATTGATTTCCGCATGATTATCTCAGTCCGACTTTAGTGACTGTTAATTTAGCCCTGATTCAATTTAGCTCGGCGTAGCCTCGTAAGCATTGAATTGTGGAAGGATTTTCTAAATTCTTTGGACTTCCCTAGCTTTTGCATACTACTCTTAGGCTTCTCCCTGGGGATTGAAACATTTTAATGACGCCCACCCCTTTTCTCGCTGCCCACACTTGTCCCCAGCGGCCCAAATCACTGTCCTTTTTCTAGCAAAGCAGACGGACCTAACGATATGTCATATGCTCCCTCAATTTCATTACAGTGTTTTGCTTTTCTATTGAATTTTCACTATCCTCAAGAGTCCCCGCTTCATCAACACAAATGTCCACACCGGTGAGCACATATTTGTTCTTTCCTGTAATGCTTCATCGGCTCTAAAGTTTCCTTTAAAAACCTATTTTGACAAGTCTCGTTAGGTGAACGGTGTATTGTTGAAAGAGGTGAATTCCTTCATTATATTCACCTTGATGGTTGATGAAACAACAACGATAAAATATTACAACAGGAGATATAGTAGAGACAGGTATATTGTATGTAACTCAGTAAGGGCACCGCCTACTGCGGAGACAAAGCGGTATCAGGTGTGGAAAGAAATTGAAAGCGGGCTCCTCAAAGAAGAATTCTTTTTTTCATGGAAATAAGCTCAAATTTTAGTGGTGACGTAACTAATCGTTTTATATTGAAAAATTGGGCTGGGATCAATATCAATGGAAATGAATAATAATAACGGAGTAAAACTTATGAAAGTTAATTATTATTTAAAATAAAAATAATACTAATAATGAAATTATAATATTTCATTATTAATACATAGAAATATACATAGTTAAATTATTTTTTTATTTTAAACTTTATTATTTAATTAGATCTACTCAAGTCAGAGAAAAAAGTCAATGCAGTAACAAAATATTGTTCAACCACAAAATATTAAAAACATCATGAATCTTAAAAACATCAAATGAAAACAGACATCTATACACATTTAACATGAAGACTCGGAGGATGTTCATAGCAAAGAAAACATGACTAATAAAATTGGATAGTATGGTTAATTGTAACTTTACCCTCATCATTGTAGTTTCATTTCCTCACAACAATAAACGAAAGTCCATAATAACTAATACACATAGTATTTATGCCATCGCTTTCCGAACGATAGCAGTTGAATGATGTAAACAGGGTAGACATTGACTGTGTAGGTATATGTGAGTGTACTTAAGTGTGGCAATATGATTCTTATTTATCGAAGTAGTAGCTTAATGGTTTTAAGTAACCGGCAGTTAACCATAGGGTTTTTGGTTCATATTTTGGTCATACATATCTCGGGGAATAATTGTAACTGAGAAATAATACTGGGTCGATGGTAAATAAAATGACCCTGGCTCTAAGCTCCTTATCATACGTTCTTCATCAGTATCGTAGTTTGAGAGAAAAAACTTTCTCGCATGAAATCTCATCGAATTAAAATAGGCATCCACAGTGCAATAAGACATAACAAATTGTTTTTTCGCTCAACTAACATGTTTACGCGATAGCGGTAGCCATCCGAAGACGTCGCGACGTCCAATTTGATATCACGGTATTCATCAAGACTGGGATCAAGAGCAAACAGTAAAAATTTTGAAGACCGTGAGGTTATGGATTATTGAAAGGTTATACACAATTAAAAGTACGCAAACATAACTTTAATTTTTCGATTAGGGATAATTTATGAGACTATAAACTAGATTATGAGACTAAAAATTCGTTAATTAATTAAAATAAATGGGTTTTAGAGCGTACATTTGCACTTTTATGTATTCTCATTCATCCTAGCAACTTTTGATGAAAGTTTATTTCTGTACATCTTCTATTATTCGCTAGAATGAGAAATTCGGGTATAAGAAAACCGCTAATTTTAGGGTCCACGGAGTTAATTATTACTTTGCAGCGTCTATGTTTTTATAATTGCAAAAACTATATGGATGTCATTACAACATAAATAGCTTTGAAAATAAGCATGCATATTACATTAGCTACATAAGCATGTACGCAAACCCTGGTATAATTTGTTAGAGTCCATCGGCACATCACTTTGACGGCGACAAGGTGCCTCAATAGATAATGCAACTGACGGTCGTCACTTACGTCATAATTGCACTTCAGTGTTAACCATTAAACCACTACACAAAGCAACGTACCGAGTCCATGCCCTCGTCAGGCCACGAACCAGTAATTTCAAAGAGAGTCGATAAGGACCCTTCTCCGGCACTAACCCGACGGACCTCCCTGCTTCTCCGAACTTCATCAATAGAGGAGAAGGCAACGTGTTGGAGGTGGGGAGCATGTGGTAGCCTGTGGCGTTGCGGAAGCAGGTGGCAATCCATACAAACAAAACAAGGTCGCAAGGTGGCGGAATAAAGGTCAAAACATCGCTCTCATTCCCAGCGGCGACTAGTGAGTGAATCCCAGGCCGGGTGTCCCATCAAACTAATGGGTGTATTTTCACTCATCTTGTTTCTTTTATCTCGGAGGCACGCTACTCCTTTCCCACGAAACTTAACGCGGCCCCACACTTTGTTGGGATGCTATTTAAACCACGGTGTCCAAATAATTTGCGCAATTCAGGGCGAAAGCATGCTACTATTTCTTCAAAACCACCGATGACGTACTTACGTTTGAACTTTTTGGCGGTCCACTCCATTCAGGTCTCATATTGTATGAGCATACATCAAAAACCGTCAAATAGACATGAATTCCAACATGGAATTTCTATACGTATTGCAATAATTAAATATATGTTATTAGGAGAGGCAATAGGCAGGATCATTTGTGGACAACAACGTCGTATTTTATTTTCAATGGCAAAATTAGGACCTTGGGGTACTTCCTTACATCTAACAAGACTTTTACGACACAATGCGCTCGTTATGAGACATTTTTAGTTGACGTACCAGATAGAGTAAAAAAACGTATTCGTCCGTTCTTCAATCTGTCACCTAGTTCCAAATTTTTGGCGGCTAAACATCGAAGCACTCAACCCTTTCGGAGAAAGGGAGAGCCAATACTTATTACGTCGCAAGTCCCTTTCAACCCATCGCCACGGTGCTACGGTCTATTATGCAGTGCCGAGCCTTTTCCAAAAATGATCCGTTCTGTTGCCTACGTTGGGGACGTCACTCGAGAAGGTTCGGATATATGTCGGCTTTTCAGAAATTGTTTATAGTATATAAATATGTGGAAATACTAAAATGTGTAACTCAAAGGGACTTCAGCGACATGCGGCATTTTATTTCCTTCGCCTAGCCCATTCTTTATCATTTAGAGCTATTTTTCCTCTGCCCATGAATGTATCGTTCATTTAATTAGCCACTCGCATTGAATCGGGTAGGTGATTGAATATCTGATGTCGTAGTAAAGTGGCCTTTCACGAGTGGAATTATTTGGTTTTCGAGAAATCATCGTTCAGAGAGAACGACTCCATTTTAAGACGAACATTAAGGGTTAGGATTTTAGCGAGTTCAGAAAACTTGAATTGAAACCCGAGGTCGATCAGCTTCAGCGAAGGAGGCCAAGGGGTCCGCAGTTTAATCATCCGACGAACGAGGCATTGCCCTTGAAGTCCACTCCATACAATCACACAATACCCAAGTAATGATCGGAATCCGACTGTAACCTCCTCCACCTCTTGGATACAAAATCGAGAATGACCAGTTCGGTACTCCACCCCGACACAAATCCCTTACCTCAAGGGAACTTAACCGACGTCCTAATGCTGTATGCAGGAGGCATATCAAGCAACACAATAGCGAAAAACGCATTGAGGTGGTAACTACCATTAACTCAAAAGAGTAGACAAACTTATGTATTGGAAAATGTAGGAGGAACTTTAACGCGAATGTTTGAAACTAAATTTTACTTATATTTTCATCATAACTGTGTCGTAATCTATTGTATTGTATCGTCGAACTGATGTAATATATTCCCGCCATAATGGCGAATCAAAAATTGTATGCGCGTGTAAACAAAAATTATCTTATACTCAATTAATTAATAAACATTTCCAATTTTCAAATCCTTACATGTCGCCAGGACGTTTAGTTGTCTATCTTTTATGCTTCTTGATGGGCGTAAATCATCTCGGAATAAATAATTCTGTTTGGTGCTTCGGGGATGAAACCCCGTGAGGTTAGCGATCCTTGCCCTCCGCAAGCAAGGGCGAGCAGCTAAGCGAAACCGGCGCCCCTGGCTCGCATGCTGCCACAGAATTGATAAACCTAGCAACGCGTAACCAATTAACTTCGAGTCGAGAGCGAGGAAGGGTGACTCACGGGATCGGAGAGGGAAGACGGGAGTGAGTTTCGAGGGAGGGGGTGGGGAGGTGGCTGGATTCTGGAGAGGAGAGGTTTGGGATGAGAAAGGGGTGACACGCGATCATCTCCTAGGCAACCCCCCTCCCCCGGGATCCTATCGAACACAGGATAAAAGGGCAAGGGGGCGATTGACTGACTTCGACGCATTGGAGAAAAACGGAGAGAGCGGAGAATATGGGATTTCGTACTCGGGGGAGAAACAGGGATGTAGGAAAAGAGAAGGAGATGGGATGGGGAGGCAGAAATAGCATCGACGGATGCAGTTTCTGCAATGCATCTATAATATCGCCATGAAGGTGTCAAACGGGCATCAAATAAGTGAGGGACAACAAATAAGTAAGAGAAAAAGGAGGAAAAGAGAAATGTGGAAGATTGTGTAGTTGCACTTTACTGTTTTCTTCTGTTTGGTTGTGGGAATGTGGGAGAGAAAAACGAGTCCCTGAATCTGTCCGTGGTAATTATTTAGATATTAAGATAATCTAAGTGCTCCCACACTTAGTATATGTAATTTATCAAAGGACAAGCTCATGCTCGATTCAAACCCGCTATCCTTGTATGCAGGTTGGCGCCTTAGTGACCTGGCTGCCTTGACCGACGGTCCTCGGCATGTTATTTAGCCTTTCATTTTTCAGTTATTTTTGTCTGGCCTGCCAATGTACTACGGGACTTGGATAGTTCCCCTTTGTCTTTATTCTCCGTATTTTTTTTGCAGCTCTTGAATTGATTTTTTCTGAGATGGATACAAAATCCTCGCGGTACACTATGTTGAGTTGAAAGGTAAAGCGTACAACGCCTTCATTTTTTCGACGCTATATTGCCTACTAATGCTTTGATCAAATTCTTCTCTAATGCGATATGAATTTAATCCCGCAAAAATTCCAACGCATCGACACTGCAAAGTAAATTTACTAGTTTTTTGCGAACATTAATTTTTTATACATCAATGACTTTACAGGCTATATTTATACCAGGGCCGCAGGATTTAAAACGTATTGTTACGTTGGGTATTTATTGATTTACATCCGACCCCAGACACCACAGTATCTGTAGCATAGAAACTAACTGTAACAAATAAATAATTTTAATTTTAATATTAATGAGTTATATATATCTGTGTATATATAAGTATATATATACATATTTATTTATTTATTTATTTATCTATTTATTGATATATTATCTAGATATTTATGTACACTTTTAGTTATGTCTTTACTTATTTGCTTATTTATTTATTATATACCCGATATGTATGGTCATCAACTAGATGTGAATATCGCGAGGGGAATGTTGTGAACATTCATAAAAATCGTAAATCCCAAAACTTACACCACAACATCCCATTCACGTCGCGGTGAGATTTATCAGGCTTTTAGATGGATCGGCATCGAATTACGGCATCAATCGAGCATCGAAGTGGGCAGATTGCAATATTGCTGAATCCTACCCGCCACTGGCGGAATATGAGGTCGCTGAACGGAGCCGATCCGTGGAGAGTGGGCTCACCGTCGGTAATTAGAGGGAGGGATTAGTATGGGGAGGGAGTGGGCGTGCACGAGGACCCGGGACCCACTTCAGCCCCACCGGAGCCTGTAAGCTGCGAGAGTTAATCCCCGAGGGTATAGGATAAAGCGCGTGCGACATTTCCGTTCTTCGAGGTGGACTACCACTCTGTAAGCCACGGCAACGCTGAGTTGAGAAGGATTTGTCTTCGCCCAGTAAAAAAAAGTAGAGAAAGGGGGATGGATAGGGAAGAAAAGGGGAAGATTTTATTGACCTCGACAACTTGACTAAAGTAAAACGTGATCCGTTACACGTAAGGCCTGATTAGGATTAATGTGATAACCGCCAATGAAAATAAAAAAAATTAAGCCTTCAATAGAGATTCATTCTATTCAACCGTACCTCCGACGAATATTTCATGACGTGGATGAATTAGAATAACTCTTGACTACGAGAACTTAAAAGGATTTGCACTCAAAATATAACCTAAGCAATGCACATTAAAGTGGAGGTAGTGCAATTTGAAATTGTGTGCTAAATTGCTAACTACCACGAAGAAAAGCATTCTTCTCTTGATATATTTTTTTTATTTAGGAATCGTATGCTTTTAATCACATCTCATAATAAAATTATTTCATTAAACGTAATCAATAAGAATTTCATCAAGTGATTTACAAGGTCAATAGATGCATTTGTGTAATTTGCGCTATTCTTTCAGCAAGTCATTTATTGATAAAGTTAACGTAAGCATTACTGGTAAGGTAAGATACCGTACTTATCACACAGGAATGATTAAAAATATCGTTGAGTAAAGATAGGGAGACCAAGAACACTTTTTCTTACCTGAATTTTACCTGAAATTTAAGTTTTGAACGAAGGAAATCACCGATTTAATGCCAAGCATTATTCTAGTACTCTCCTAGTAAATTTTATCCGTACTTAAGCTGATATAAAAGTTTTAAGTTACTGTGAATTAATCTTCATTGGCATTCATCACAATTGCCTGTTATACGTAGTCATATTTTAAAATTGGTATAAGTCCATTGAAATATCGGTAAATTTAAGGTTGTTTCACACCCCAAGTCTTTGGTTTGCACGTCAATTCATTTTCGTAATAACATACGTACCCTTTAGGTACCCCATTTTAAGGATTTTGGGGATGAAAAATAATTTTCATAGCCATCTTACATGTACTCTGATGGTTGAAACTTCTTAAAAGCGCAGACGCGATCCAATAAAGATCATTTCAAAGCAATTAAAGCTTGCATGCTGAGAGTAGTAGGTACGCGAACGAGGAAGCTTCTGCCTAGAAATCACAAACATCATTTAGGACTGAAGCGATTTTTTTCAAGCATAGGTAAAGCAAAATACAACAATTTCTCGGAAAAAACTAAAAAAATAGTTATACCTTCTGAATGTCAATCAAGTTAACGACATCTATCCATCTAAGCTTTTCTAGCATCAACCCAGCATTAATCTTATTTTAAAATTAGAATTCCCAGGCACCGTAATTCTAGCACGCGGCATTTTTATCCATTGAATTCTTTAATTGATGTTCCCATATTATTAAAAAGAGTCGTCCCCTCTTTCCATACCATTCTAATTCATTTTCAAAGACACGGGATCCAGACTACGTTATTCGACATTTTTTTGATTCGGAAAGAGATTAGAATTTAAGAATTCAAAGAGAAATTAAAAAAATATATTTTAACTGGGTTACGGATGAAACGAGACTTCATTTCATGCTCTTATTTACTCAATTTCGATAGTGCAATTACAACGTGGACGCATTTCGCTTATTTTCCAATCTCGTACATTAGAGAGAGAGAGAGGTATTTATTTCCATTACTTTTTCCTGCTTTGCGCAAGGTGAGCATGTTAAAGCAGAAATTTACGATTGACGCAGGTCACAGTTCAGGAATTTCAGTCTTTCAATGCCAATGGTGTTCTGCGAGCGTAAATAAAGGCTGCGAATGCACTAGAAAATTATTTAACAAAAGCACTATAGGCTACTGACGTACTACGAGTGGTAGCGAGCTGACAACAATCATCAGCTGAGTACAGTCTACAGAGTATTCTACACCCAATTCCTATTTCATAGGTGTTGGACTTAATGCCTACTATGCAGTGCCTCTCTCATATTTTCATCTCACTATACACCATAAAACGAGGGGCGAGGTAACTCACTTAATGGGGGAGGGTTTGGCTCCTACCGGAGAGGCTGTAATCGATTCCCGGCGTCTCAAAACACTCCCGAATTCATACTAGCTGCTTGATTTTTTTAGAACTATTTTTGGGAAACCCGATGCTGCCCTGGAAACTGACCCCTGAGTTACGAACGCCGCAAGGTGATCAAACCATTTGGGTTGATTACTCCATTTTTAAGCACAAAACTCAGAGCGCATGAATGAGCTCCGAGGAATATTATATCATGAAACTGACTAAATATAAGTCTGACCATTTCGGAGGGTCTCTCTTAAATGTAAAGATAGTCGAAGAATATTCAAATAGTATCTAGGGCGTGAGAAAACGGAAGTAGACGATGTATAGTGTTCCTTTTGTGTCTGTATGTCCAAAATTCCACGGAATAGGACTATTGATCTCAAAAAGCACTCCGAATTGACTGGAGTGTGTCATAGTAAATTTATGAAAGCTATCAAGGAGTTAAGTGCAGAGCAAGAAGAAACGGAAACACTGAAAAGGGTAGCCTGCCTATGCTAAAGTAAGGCAGAGGCTGCGTTAGATTTGGTTAACTTTCAATATCCGCCAAATATATTTCGGGCCACCTATTCATCCTTGTAGGTTTTCATTTCTGCCCCTTTTGTAAAGGACTAATATTTAAATGCAGTACTTTTTACAACGCAACCTGTTAAGTCGAATGCTCCTACGCAAGGTGCATTAATCCAGTAAAGTCTGGTCTCGACTGTTTATTTTGCACCCTAAGGTCAACAGAGCCCCGCCGCTATCATTCACCAACACGTCTGGTCAAGAGGTAATTGAAATGAGATGCGGAGCATAACACGCACCCCAAGAAGGTGGAAGGAAAATGACCTTGAGTCGTAAAAAGCTTTATGTTCGCGCGTGGGAGTCTACGAAATGGGCTTCGTTGGGATGGTACTATATCTCATTATTGTTAAGCGAGGAAAGCTCAAATGGAATATTCATCGGGTAAGGGCGAAACGGGTACCGATCGCAATAAATATGACTAAGATACTGTTAAAAAATACAAGTATACTAGCAATTCTATTTTTGCAATGAGCACTTAAAATTGTGAAGACGGGCTCTCGTGAAACCAAGTGGTAAAAAGCATTGCTTAACTAATACATTCCTCTTTTCACCAAACAAGATAATATCTCGAGTTTTTAAAAAGTACCTACATATTATTTCCATTCATCTCACGAACCAAAACAACCAATGGTCAAATTTCAACTTCATTTTATAGGTTAATATATATTTTCAGGTAATTTTTCTCACGTTTCATTCCAGTTTTTCCGTTTAAAATATTATGACACCCTCTAAGAGTGATGCTCATAAAATTTGGAACGAAACTGAATTACAATTATACGACTTAAACGAAAAATAAGTGAGTTCATATCTTTATATTAAGCATAAATTGGAAAATTAAAGGAGTTTGCATCTGTTATAACACCAATCAGCTATGGGGGGACAGGTTAGGCATGTATCCTGAGCACCGAGATGGGCAGGGGGGTCGCCAAAATGGTTTTTATGTACACTGACTATTTCTTGGCATTTAAGATAATTCCCACAGCACAACAACGCATACAATTTATACATGAGTGACACTATGGTAGGAACGACACGGTGGGCGCCGGAATCCATACTCGCCATGGCTGA
This sequence comes from Calopteryx splendens, assembly GCA_002093875.1. NCBI lineage: Eukaryota > Metazoa > Arthropoda > Insecta > Odonata > Calopterygidae > Calopteryx > Calopteryx splendens. Next base: position 303,206 of record LYUA01000127.1, read on the forward strand.
CAGACACTAGGGGAGGACCTGCCACGAATACTTTCCTAATGTACAATTTCTATTACGAAAATCACTTTAACTATAAATCTCTTTACTTCAATTGGTGAACTTATTTAAGTAGTGATTATTTAATGAAATATTTATCATTGCGATGATCGAAAATTTATGCAGGAAGTGATTTGTATAGATCACAATATTAATTTTAATTACAGGGCATTTTCAGTTAATTGTCACTCATTTCCAGCCTCATCTCCTAGATGACCATGGCAATTTTCATGAACTTCTAAAACAAGTAAAAATATCGAATTTCAATTTAATTTAATCATGAAAATGTTCCCAATGAAATTATTCGATAATACAGTTTAGTTACTGAATGGCAAAATCCCATTAAACCAGCCGTCCGGATTATTCTGGCGGGTAAGAGTCCGCCCACAAACGCCAACGTCACAGGTTCCATTTCCACCTCTAATATTAGTATTGTGTAACTCTGGTGGTTCGGGGCCACTAGGAAGCCCCCAAATCAGGATCGCGGTGAGCATACAAAACACCAGATCGGACAGGAAAAAATAAAAAAAGGTCTCTGCTTTAATGAAAAAAACAAGTGTGAAAGGAGACGCTTTAATGGAATTTCCTTAAAGGGATTAAATAGCGGTTTCGACAAAACCCGCAAGCATCAAAGTTTAACTTCTCATCGTCATCAATAACTAAATCCGATTCCGGGAAAATGGAGTGATCGATCCACCCTATGGGGTTGCCAACAAATGCGCATATTAAATGTCGGCACGAACCACAGGTATATAGGTAATCTTTTTCCGTGCTTTCGCGGCTGGAATTTATTTTTCGCGTTTACAACGATTCCTTTCGCGCGCAGAAGTGCTCAACCGAACTCGCTGTGCTCGGAGGTGAGCGAATAGTGGAGGGAGAGAAGGGTTCTCCACGACAAGTGCCTCTGCCAGCGAAGGGTTGGACGGGACCTTCAACTTGTGTATGCTCTAACTGAATCGCGCGAATAGCACGCAAAAGCAAGTGACATATTCGATTTTGCTCTCCCATCAGAACTAAAATTAACTATAGTGCTAAGAAAAATGGGAAATTATAAAACTATTTTATCAACAATTAATTAAATTCATGAATAAAGCAATAAAAGAGTGGCGTAAAAATAAATACGTTAATATCATACACCTATCACATACCGGAATGGATGACTCAAATAGTTTAATAACTATGCACAATATAAAAATTTATACAGGTCTAATTAAACTAAAACTGGCAATTTCTAAAGTAATTCTACGACTCTGACAGGCATATTTGCGGGCATCATTCATTTGGTCTTTTTTTCGAGAGAGAGATAACAAGTTTGTTAGGAAATTTAGCATTAACACTTTATGGTGAGGAAAGTTGAATTGTCTCATTCCTAGAAGCATAAAAATTTTAATGTTTATAATTATGTGCCTACATTTTGAGTTTTATTTAGCATAGCCCAATTTTTTTTCAATCATTTTAAATGTAGCTTATTCCAGATAGGAATCACGTTCCCCGACGCTTCTGATTATTATAGAATTAAAAAAATCAATGACTTTTTTCAAAGCCATTGGAAAACACAACCGATTCATTTTTATCATACATACTACTCGCGATACTTATTACTGTATATAGTTAATTAATAGCAATAACTAAAGCTGATAAATTTGTAATTTCTCAACGATCAATGTTTTATATTTTTAGCGTAACAACTACGAGCCTCTATAATCCCGTTTATACTTGAAAAATACACATCTATGTAATTCCACAGTTTCAATTTAGCTAGAGTACCTTAAGCGGATTGAAATAAACTTTCCCTAAATACCAATGGTCTCCATTGCAAAATATTTCTCTACTATAAAATGTGTTGTTCACGTAGGTACATGTACATGTTCACGTACATCCCAGGTACCTGAAGGACTAGTAATTAAAGGCAGAAATTTTCTTCTTTTTGTATTCCTGTAATTTAAATATTACCTTCATATTTCCTTTGGGGAAACTCCTTTAAACATTGTATGTCCCGCATTCGGTTTATATCTGTAGAAAAGTGACAGATAGCATCAATTAAAGCAAGTGGGCACAAAAGAAAGCTTTATCCATATGCGAAACTTTCATGTTTTCTCAAAGGGCACATTTCCTTGTTCTTATACCATTCATCTCCACGGCGTGGGAGGAACTAAAGCGCAATTTGCATGCGGGCAGACGATTACGCTCGAGGCCCACAGGAGTTGATCTTTCATTTTGGTCTAATGGGGGGCGTATAATCTGAACGTACTCCAGAAAGCAGTAACCACGAACACATCATCGAGTCACGATTTGTCTCTGTAATGGGTTCTTCAGTGCAACCCAAGGCCAAATTACAGGAACGACCGACGTTGAAGTTCGGAGAGACGAATTTTTCGACAATAAGAACACGCTATTTCAAATAGCAATCTCGGCACACTGCTGACACCGCATGGTGAAAGGATATGGTGAAAATCCGAAAAGGGTATGAAATAACAATAGAAATCCTTAAAAAATGAGGTGTTCGATAATGAAAATAGGCCTAAATTCCATCACACTACGTTAAACAAACAAATAACAAATAAGACTGCTAAATAAGCGAAACACTCTCGCCAAAACATCTGAGTAGGTAGTTTCAAAACAAAGGAAAGAGTCTCTTATATTAGTGTATCTTTGGAGAGATTAAATACATTTAATCATCTATTTCTATGCCTCTAGAGCATGGTAATTCTAAATAGAGTTAAATTTTAAGAACAAAGGCGAAACATGTAGTAATAATTCCCTTATCCGAAGCTTCCTCCAGAAACATTTCACGGATGTAATGTGTATCACATCGTATTTTCTCCACTTCAAACGAACTTCCCCAAGGCTGTCTGTTGAGAGAATTCTTCTCTTTCTATTGGTGATGTTATTCATTGAAGACATGGGATGAGTTCAATTTTTTCAGGTTAAGAGAAAACAATAAACTCAAACATTTTTTCATGACAGAAACAATAGATTTTACGAATAAGATGCGATCTCACACAGGTTAATTCAAACGTAAATTCGTCACAGAAAGAATTCAGACCCCCACAGACTATGTAGAAATTTGGAATTGAACATTCAGTCTAATATTAATGCCAACGTCACCCAATATATTCTACCTATTCAACAAAAAAGCAATTTAATCTATAACTCAAAATATAGCAATTAATAAGCGTAGGTAAGGCCGGCCATCTATATCCAAAATCTAGTAAAAGAAAAACTTCGGCCCCTCACATTCAAACATGGTATACCAACAACTAAGCGAGAAGTTTACAATTATTGGCATCTCCGATCTGTGGCGTAGCTCGAGGCGGGTGGTCCGCCCCAGGCGGCACTTTTGGTGAGCCGAATTCGGCAGTAAAAATTGAACATCTGCGGGGGCGAAGGGCGGGGAGACATTTCAGGGGCCGCCCCGGGGCCAAAAACTTTAGTTACACCACTTTCTCCGACATATCAGCAAATATCGTATCCCAAGGGTAATTGAGGAAAGGGAGACTAGACACCAGACCACCACAGTGATTTTTCATCATGTACCGCAGAACGACGAAACTATATCCCAAGACGGAATCTCCGAAACTGTATCCTCGCTGTATGAAATTTATTTATAAATAATCATGATACCCTTTTTGCCTTGTAATGGGTAACTCGACCAAAATCGCCCACGGTTGAAAAAGAATAGCTTTGGTTTTTTTATCCAATCATGCTAAATCTTGAGGTCTCATTTGTCTGACTACAGACCAAGAGAAAAATTTAAGGTAAATTACATAGCCTAAGGTACCAGGAACTATTTTGTTGCACCAGAATAATTTCTCTGTGCCTACCGGTCAAATTTGCGTAACGAATCAGGCATAATTTGTGGGTGCCACTGCGCTCGACCACATTTCACTTTGTACATTCCCAACTGCGGCCATCCATTCTCCTCTTCTTCAATTTAATAGTATCATATCCTTGTGACCCCCTTTCTTTTTGTACCCTAATTCATTGTTCCCACGACAAATAGCAATTGGTACAAGTGCGCGAAATAAAAAGTAACGAGTGTGCCTACATAAAACAAATTGAAAAGCCAATTTCGCTCTGAATGCCTCGTCACTTGCCACTAACGACGCGAAATGCAAGCAATCAAAGGGGTGGAGGGATAACGAGCGCCCTTCCAAACCAGGGCACCCAGCGATGGTATCCCGCCCTCCCATTCCTACGAAACGGGGAGGTATGCGGGGTGCTTAAAAAGGGATTGCCTTCTCCTTTTGCCGGATAGTGGCCCGGAAAAAGGGAAGGAGGGATGTGAGAGGAGGGAGACGTAGCATGGGGAAGAAGGGGGGGGGAGAGGAGCGGGCGGCAGTCCTTTTGTGGGCGTAACGGAGGACGACGTGCGTGGGAGGGTAGGAACGAGTGAGAGATCAACCAAACAGCCCTCAAGTTATCGACCGCGGCGCCGCGTATCGGAGCGTGGGCGAAGGACGAGGGAGAGAGGGCCGGAGGAAGAGTGGGTGGAATAATAGATTGTCATATTGAAGG
>LYUA01000127.1:342648-354210 GCA_002093875.1 Calopteryx splendens
TAATAAAAACTTTATTTGTGGAAAATTTGCACGTCTTTATATTCATAATTGTAGCATGTTAATTGTTAACAGATTGCCTTATGGATTTGGACAGGAAATTATTACAAAAAAAGTTCAATTTCTTTTTTTTACTGCAAAATGATTTGCTCACTTTTGACAGCCCAGTACATCCCAATGCAGTCTATTGTCTAAGTCTATTGGGTATTTTTTCATCTGCTACCTCTAGAACTATTAATTGTGAAATACATTCCATTACAGGTTTCACCTAAAGTGTTTTAAAAATGTGTATATCATTAAGAGGATACAAGGGGCCAAAGCCTCAAGCATTAGGGTGAACTTAATTTGGTGCCACTTTTTATTGGTGTAACATAATGACAGTGGCGTAGCTAGAGTTTGTGCCACCTGGGGTGGTCCCAGGTGGCACAACTTTTTCCCTCTCTCCCCTTATCACAATCCCCCTGAAAGTTACATTTTTACTCCATGTGGGGTAATTTACCCTGGTTCCCTGCAACTACTGCAGTAGAACAAAAGTGCCACTCGGAATTAACCCTCCCCCCTCCAGCTGCACTACTGCAATATGGTAATAACCTGCATAAAGAATATGGTAAACCTAATTTTCAAATACAAATACTTTGCATGTAGCCATCATATAATTTGCAAAGGTGATTTGAAATACCTCTATAAATAGCAATAAATTAGAGAATTAAAATTATGAACTAAATATTAGAATACATTAAAATATCTACTTACAGCACCAGAAAATTTAGTCTTGACTATGCCAGGAGCAATGCAATTCACACGGATATTTTCCGGGGCTAGATCTTGAGAAGCTGCTTTTGTTAAACCCAAGAGTGCAGTTTTACTAACTGAGTATGCCCCAAGTAACTGTAAAGAGTTGACTCTAAATGTCATTCATGAATAAATATCAAGCATACCATATATACAAATACATACAAAGCATTAACAATTTTAAATAAGAAAAAAAAACAAGAATCTTACATTAAATGGCTGGAAACCAGCAATGGACGATACATAGACGATTGAACCACCACCTCTTTTTCTTAGGTAGGGTAAGGCTTCTTTTGATAACAGGTAAGCGGCCTTTACGTTCACATCGAATATTTTATCCCATGAACTTTCATCCATCTGTGTATAATACAGAACAGTTCATGAGCAAAATGCTACTTTAGCACCTATATTTGTCTCGTACTAATTAATACTGAAACAGCAATATTTATTAACAAATGGTAAATTCGTCACCTCGAGGACTGGGCCAGTTGTGGGATTGACAGCTGCATTAGATATCAAAATATCAATTCCACCAAATGTTTCAATGGCCTGAAATGTTATGAACAATACATTATACACCTTAAGGGTGACATGGAAATGCTCCAACCAAAGCCTTATGCTACTTTACAAGCTTATTTAAGCTGTTTGTTTTGAGACACATTTGCGTCAATTTGAATGGCAATGACATGCTAAATACATGAGGCTACGGCATTTCAGATCAAACAAAAGTTTCCCCTTTACCTTGTTGAAGAGTCTTGCTCTATCTTCAGACTTGCTTACGTGACATACCACTCCATCAACACTTAGACCTTCTTGCGAAAGCTTCCTCACAGCTTCTTGCACGTTCTTTTCTTTACGGCTACTGACAACCACGCTGGCTCCTTCGTTAGCCAATCGTTTTGCTATTGCGAATCCTATTCTATTGTTGAAGTGGGAAAGACGTTTAGATCGTATAAAAATTGAAAATATTAATCATATCTTGGGTAAATAACCGCAGATTTAAATTACCCATCAGTTGAGGCTGTGACAACAGCAACCTTTCCCTTTAATCTTGACGACGATGATGACGAGTAATTTTTACAAGAATTTAAGAAAATTTCCCTTGTCTTCAGCTTAGGAGCTGAGAAAAATACCGACCTCAGCATTTCTTAATAGTAGAGGCTCCTTTAATGTCTGAAATCCAGACCGTGGGAGAGGAGTACACAAGGTGATAAGAACTGATAACAGGCAAGGAAGAAAACACCACTAAATGGACATTACGGATATCGATGTTCGTTTGTTTTAATCAGCTGTTCGCCTGTGCTGCGCGCTCCTTTAAATTGGGCCATATTTATAAGTGGTTTGACACCGGTATGTAATACTCATAGTTATGCGTTTAGAAGGAAAATTACTAAGTAATCGTAAGCTTAATCAACCGCAAAATTAGTGCACAATCCAGTGCTCAATATTACGAATAAAGTTCTGCAATTAGAAGTGCGTTCAGCTAAATTATTTCGTGAATCATGCTAAGCTGAAATTCATTTACTGGGTTTACATTTTCAAACGAATTTGTAGTACTCTATAAAAACTTAATGATAAATCTCTAGGATATTTCTGGATTCTTTTTTTTTTATTTTTTAAGCTACCAATGAGTCATTTGCCAGGCGCCACCAGGCAGATGCAAATGTTCACTTCACTACGCCAGATGTCATAGCATAAATCATCGCGGCATATATATATAAGGTAAATATACCAGGAAAGCCCTCTCTTCAATTTTCTCCAATATCTCCCCCCGTTTTCGGAATTAACTACCATTTTCAGGTTCTGAAAGGAAATTAGTTCACTGTTCATCCGTTGATGTGGTTTTGGCATAATTTATCAGAACAAAATATAAGGTCAATAAAAATATAATGGTGGGATTACACTTCATTTTAAAATTTGAGCAAAGTTTTTCAAGGTTGACAACCATTTTCGAATAACAACTACATGAATGGTGAACTGTTCATTGAGCCATTTAAAAGAAACGATTCAAAAGTTAACCCAGTTAACCAATTGAAGACTTGTTTCATTTTTTCGACTCAAGTCAAAGCCCCTTTAAGTATTTCTTCACCGGTTAACCTCTCATTTTATGATCTATTAAATTATTTGAAAACCACAGCAACCGATTAGCTTTGAGCTCATTTCCTTCGAAAACCTGAGCACTGGTTTAATATCGCAAAAAATGGACGCTTCTGGACTCACCATTCTCTTCCATCTCTCCGCCGATTGACTTTACTCTGATTTGATTCACCTTGTAGAAATAGCCGAGCACACAATACTGAATTCATATTTATTTTGACCAAGTACCAGGTTATAAACAACTATTGTCAATCCTTGGGGCGATTTGATAAGCAAGAGTAGAGTTTACCTGATACCATGCCCAAAGGAGTGCAAAATTCACACATTCTGGAGAGGGGGAGAAATTTCTGATTCCTCCCCCTGTGAATCCTGTGGTCTACAGAGTGCCCACTGTACTCCATTTAATAAAATTAAACGATATATTTTTATGAATTGCGTGAAAACATGAACTTTCGTTAGGCCGCAATTGAAGCGACGAAGGAGTTAGTTAAAAGTACCTACTGTATTAGTCAAATGCATATCGCGGAAATTCTAAGAATTTGAGACATTGCGCCCAAATACTCTCCTCAGGGGGCTGAACTATGAAACCAAGTTTAACGCACTTATAGGAAATTAACTTACACAAGCAAGGTCGTGGCGCACTTTTCCATGTGGGAATTATCCAGCGGTCGCAAAGAGCCAGTTGACCTCGAGCAGTGAGATCAACTGTTCAAGTTACGCCTTCTGAAGTGTTGAGGTCGAGACTAAAAGCCTGGGATCTCTTACACTAAGTCATAGCTGTGGTAGTGCTGCTCCAAATTTTTCGGACGGCCCGTGAGTGAGAGACAGTAACTATTCATTCGTGCAAGATTCTACAGCGTGCTTTCGGAGTTGGATATATTCGATGAAGTGCTGAAGAAGTTAAGCAAACACCCGAGACAAAGAAAACATCTGGAATCCAACACCTAACGAGTGGAGAACTGAGATTACGGATTAAACATATTGTATTTTACCATCGCAGGATGGCTATCAGCATTAAGAGTAAGTTCTCTTTTTTCCATAGCTAAAAGTGACTACTTTTTGTTCTTATAGTATAGTCGAGCGATTTTTTCTCTCATTGCGAGTATGTTCGTATTTATGATTATGGAGATGTGTAAAGTTTTTTTTGGAAAGAGGGTCGCTTTTGACGAATCCGAAAACTCCAGCTCGTCTGGACACAGCGGTGAGATAATTAAAACAGATAATATTCACTTTAATCACGACCAACAAATGATTCTAGATTGACATATGTAGTTTACCTTGAGGTTTCATATTTTGGCGAAATAAAGTCCTCAGAAAAGTTATGAATACGCTTATTAATGCAAAATGAAAAAGATTCAGCAAAAAGCAAAAACCTCACGAAATATTCAGTAATTATTCAGCTGAGTTTAAGTCTAGCCAAACTCGAATATAATAATAATATAATTTATTTCACCACTGGCAAATTATATTTGCATATTTATGTCATGTCATAATAAAAGCATAATATTCCAGTCTTTGGTATGACGCAGAATTTAATTCTTACATTAGTTTTTCAGGTTGAAAAATATAGAACATACGTTTAGAAATATATTTAATGACGTAGCCGATATTTAGGTACCAATTCAAGGGGCATCCTGAGATGTTCCTTACTCAAGCCTTAAGCAAACTCAAGTCTGCAATACAAGTTTCTAGTTTTGTATCGCGTTAAATGGATCGGATAAAACCTGGCTTATGACCGAAGCTCACTTGACCTAGTAGTGTAGTGCGGGGTAGTTGACCGAAAGGAATTGAGACTTGAACTCCCAGTCGAATTCAATACCACGCACACGTTGTAGACTGGTGAAGGAAAAGAAGATATTGCTTTAATGTACCTATATATTATTATTATATTTTAATGATATTGGCACTTTCATACTGCCTACCACAGAATGATGATTTTTCACTAACCTGTGTAATTGTATAATTTGATTTATACTTATTCCACGTAATATGTTCAGGAATTCATTTTCAGCTAGTCTTTCGCACTCGAGGGCTTCTTATTGCTAGTTATTTAGAAAATAGCTGAATAACATTATTTTTATTCTATATTGGCTCTAATTTAAATAAGTGACTTATTGAGTACTTGAAAAGAGGTTTTATATAATTGTACATACAATATTTTTTTAAACTCATGGAATGAATAGTCATTAGTTCTGATCATCGTTATTACGCTTAACAAATATGTCCCATGATAGAAAGATTTCATTATTTTCATCTGTTCACTTATTATATCGTTAAATATGTATTATTTTATGTATTAAGGTTTATATAGTCAGGAGTATACTTAAAACTCGGACATTTAATTACCTGCCTTGTAACTCTGCCCTCAAGGTACCTACTCTAGATAGTGGCAGTCATGTCAAGAGTAGGATTAAACCGCAAGTAACTTTTAAATTAAACGCAAAAACGTTACATTATTCTAGTAAAATTTGGTAATAAATACCTCAAAGGTCTATGGACTTTAGAGATGCAATGGTTTTAGGGAAGAATACATGAACACACACGGTAACTCTAGCCATATTACGGAATATTCAGGACACGAATTTCATTGATCGCCACCGTCACCGACGGGTGGACTTTAGTTACAGAGATTGGTCTCCCGATGTGGAAAAGGTCTCTGTGGATGCGGCTAGCATTATCATTCGTCGGTTGATGAATTTATAGCATCGAAGTCTAACTTAAAAGTTATTGTTACACATTTAAAGAGAAAAAAATGTGAGTTGGTGTCACAAGAATCTCTCTATTAAGTATTTACTGGCCAAAATTAAGGTATTTCCAGTTTCGGTGCGCCCTGAAAGTATCAAATGGTTTGAATATAAAACTCTTTCACGAAATAAAAATTATTAGTTCTGTAGTTAAGTCATGTCTTCCAATCATAATATTGGTTCAACAACGTTAGGCGTTCTTTCCTATCCGAAATTAGTTCTATTGCACCCTTTTTTGTATTCCTCTTTAATTTATCCATGCATTGATCCTATAATTTTCCTCTTTCGGAATTTTCTATTTTGCCTTGCTTATTTTGTACCTAACCTCCATTTTTTTCTCAATATATGGCTAATCTACCTGGATTTTATTTTCCACGTTGTGGACCATATGGGCTTTTCCACTACTTTTCTGTGTAGCTCCTCGTCTATCTGTTCATTCTCTGTCCTTTTCATCTGTCTATTTCATCTCCAGCACAAAGTTTTGAAAGCTCCTCCGGTATGTTTTCCTGATGTTCCATGACTTTGATCCATAGATTTGTTACACTACACGTACATTTTCACCTCCTATTACTACTCGTGGATATGTCTTCTATTGGCATAACAGTTTACAATGGACAATAAACGCTTTATCCTGAGCTTGAGCTCTTTTGCCCCTGGCAACTATCGAACGTTTATCTCGTATACACTTAATAGTATCAGTCGTGGAAATAATGGATATGCAGTTGTTCTATCTCGTGTTATCTGCTCCCTAAGAAGGTGAAACATTCCAATTGTTCTCTCCTCTCAGAGAAAAAAACCTATATATCCTCCGCTTCTCTCTTCCACATAGTGTGGAATTAATTTTATTCTTATTGATTTTCATGATGCATTCTTTAAATTGTCGATGGATTAATATTGAAGGTGTCTCTTTCGACTTTAGATATCACTGCGATTCCATATGTGGGGTCACGCTATTTTTTTCTCGCTCACGTTCATTCTTTTGATGTCTATTCCTTGTGCCACTTAAGAATCTCTTCTTAAGTAAATGTTGAGTTGTGGTGGTGAAAGATTACATCCTTGACTAATTCCCTTATTTAAGCTAAATTTTTATATCGTCTTGCATTTTTATTCTGGAGATATGGCTCTTATAGCTATGGTTGATAGTTCGTTGTTGTCTATTGCAAGCTTTCCCAGCTCTTTAGACATATTTTTCTTTTTGATGTACTGAAATACCTTCTAAAAGTCCATATGTCCATATGCATGGGTGCGATGCATATAATTTTACTTCAATAACTCTAAGAGTGTACCCTCTCTTCTTTCTCTGCTCCTCTCGGACCCAATTAGGTTTTTTTCGACCGATTTCCTTACGTTAGTATTTGAACTCATTTGTACTAAACTCAAGGTTCGGTCCACCTCACATCCCTCGGCCCTCAATTTCTTCGGGGTCACAACTACTACACTCTACTCTCAGTCCTTCACCAATCATTCACTTTAGTAGCTATTCTTAATTATTCCAAACTTGATCTTTACCACCGTATACCTAGATAATTTGTCGATGGTTTTTGTCTGCATCAGTGGGCCTTACTATTATTTTGGATCATTATGGGTCAATCAAATTCTTTTCTCCGTAAATATAGGCCCCAGAATTTTCGTTGTACTCGCTCCCGTCTTTCATAAAACTACCTTTCAGATTTTTTTCCAAGGATGAAGTTCTTTAAGGCATTTATTTTAAATCAATCCTATGTGTACGTATTTTAACGGCATAACCACATTCGCATCAATGAAGTAACTCCATTTTTTTCTCTCCTGACGCCTCTGGGATGCCGTAGGCCCCTTGAATCCGATAAGCCTATTGCTTAACACCAGATTTCTCAGGGGCATGAGTGTTAGCACCACACCCATTCTCGAGGCGGGACTCGCACTCACGACCTCCGAGTGGGCAATCGGGCGTGTTGCCCGCCCTACTAACCCGGGCGGAGGCGTTCGTTTTCCTTTGCTCGAAATGCCTCTCGACATGATGTTTTCGTAGCCTTTTTCCCGCTAGCTTTTAATCCGCTATTCCTTGACTGTTTCATTTGAATCTGTTGAATTTCATCGGTTTCTTGACTTCCGTATGACTAGAATCCGTAGAGTACCTAAGGTTGACGTAGATAACTTTAATTTATTGAAGGGGGCTTCCTCACCTTTGTTCATGGTTCTTCTCTCTTTCATAAGTTATCCATGTTTTTTCCAAGTCTGTTTGGTGTCATCCCTCTAGCACACACGCTTGAGTGAGAGAGACAAGTCTCTCTCTCTCTCAAGCTCTTCTTCTGTTTCTCTTATTGACTTCTTCAGATCACTCCATCACTAGAGCCGGTTTCTTCCTCCCTCCCCCAGTTTTCTGTCAGTGATCGGTGGTGAATATTTCTCTGATTTATGACTTCCAGGGTTTCCACTTTCCGTCTTACTACCTGCTCCACTCCCTTCATCTTCTTCTGTTGCAGGCGGTTGGTTTTCTTAGGCCACAAAGCTGTGTGGATTGGGTTAGCTATTGAACTGCTTCACTTGGTTTTTGAAACTGTCTCTGATAAAAGCACAGTTGATATGCTGTCTGCAACTGTTCCTCATTGGTCTAAAGCTGCTTTGCTATTACCATATTCCTCTGGTTGATTAACGTCACTAGTCATCTTCGTGATTTGTTTACTTCAGCCAAAGCTGACCATGATTTGTTCACACTAACCCCATCCAATCACTTCTTTCCAGTCCTCCTTCCTTTCTCTTTGCTACGCTCAGATCTTCTTAATAGTTTTTCATGAAGTTCAACCTTTTATTTTTATATATGGTTATAGGTCGGCATACAGATATTCACTATAACTATGCCCATTGGCTATCATTCTAACATATTCAGCAATATCCTCTAGTTACACTACCAAGATGATTTATCCTTCATCCTCGTTCTTTCTTTATTTTGTATGCTCTTTTGATGGCGATATTCAAGGCTTCACCCTTCTCCTCCATTCTTACCTCAATACAAAAACTCTGAGATATGATAGCTCAAAATAAAAAAATCACTCAAATACTTTTAATGATACTCAACTGCTTTAAACTAAAGGTATTTTGCGCCTAAGTAATGGTCATGCTGCACTGCTATTTGCAATGGTGAGTGTAGTGTCTCTCATGTACCATCTCAAGAGGTAAACTATATTATTTGTTAACTTCTCACAACCTGGCAGAGAGAATGGAAGGGAAATGAAGTTGGTTTGATAAGGGTGGAATGGATGAATTGTTATGTGTGGAGAGCTCATGGTCATAGGGGTAAATCCATTTGATGACCAGCTATTTTTGTCGGTTATCCCCATATAAATAAATACAGTGCAATAGAAACATAAAAACAATGAAAGGCGTCCCGCTCGGGAGTACTGTTCAGAGTATTGAAAGAGTAGATTAGATAAGAAAGACAAAGGCCGGCCAGTAAGGGGAAGGGGGGACCTTGTTACTAAATTTTCTTGAAAATTCATCATGTTTTACTCCAAATTATCATTCACAATCAATATGGTCATTCATTCCAAAAATACAATCTTAGTACACCCAAAAGCATTTTGCTAATTAAAGAAGCCCCTGACAGATGTTTAAATTTAGTAAAATTACAAGAATGTTTTCAACTTTGATTATTGTCTTAAATTCTTTTTTATTGAAGCATTAATTTAATATTCTAATCTATTTTATGGAATAATTAATTTCATTGAATAATATTTTCATTTACTAATAGTTTGTATTTAGCAATATGTGATTTCAGGATGATGTGGAAAAGGGCAGTGGTGTTCATACTCGATTCACTCAGTTTAAGTGATAAGTTATTATTATTTATTTATTATTTGAATATATAATATTATTTAGTTATAGTAATATTATTTGATTTTTTAAATTTTTTTATTACATGAACATATGCAAAGAGGTTTTCAGTAGAACTCAGTAGTAGGTTAAACGCCACACTGAAACATTTGGCTGGATTATTGTACTGCGGCCTCCCCTTAGATGTATATGTATAAGTATTTAAATAATTTCGCCTAATTTAGACAATTTGTCATGAAAAACGTCCTTAAGTAAGATTGTAAGTAAGATTGATCCATTGCAAGCGGTCTTAACTGACCATTCAGAGCTTACATTTGCGGTTTCCTTGAAAGGATATAAAAGTTACCATTGCTTCAACTTGCTACCATTTTTGAATCGTCGCACTCTCTAATTGTTCTATCCAGTGTATTGGCGAAACAAATGCAAAAAAAGATGAGAGCACGGTCTAACGGACACGTGATCTTCATGATTGGTCCAGTTCCATGCCGAGTAGCCCCGTAGATTCCTGCTGCCCGCGGAGCATTATGCGTTGCGTGTTGTCAACTTCCAGGTGGTATCGCGATGCACCCATATTTTTTAGTTTTGGATGGGTCACTGGGTTAAAAAAATACAACTGTAACAAAGCGTATTGAAGGGTTTGCGAGAGGAAATATTGGCATTATCTATCGTTTAGGATAAATAACACGAGCATCTCCGGGACTAATGGTCCCGGATGCCTTGACAGAAATTTTTGATAATAGAAAATATTGACTGTTTTGACAGGGCAAACACGTACAGGTGAATCAGTTATGTCCGGCGAGAAAATTTATTGGTCTTTTGATTTAGAACAGCCCATTTTCCGACCGAGAGCTTCACAATTTCTTTACAAGATAACAGACTCAATTGAGATTTTGATGTGCCTGACAGTATCACGATACTAAGATAGTGGAATTTCATGGTGCTCACCTACCCAGTTGTTTAAGCTTTACCCAAATTTAGCATAATTTATATGGATTAATATTACGTCTATGAGTTTACACCTAATTTAGGAAAATAGAAATTTAGGTAATTTTAATAAGGCTTTCCGTGGGATATAACTAGAAATATGTGGATATTTGGAATGTCAAATTATTTCATCGGAAATATAGCATGATTGAGCAGAATTATCTAAGAATAGACGGAACCATAAGAAAAAATGCTGAAACTCTACGTTAATAATTTATCTCACGACTTTGGTTTCACTACCGTGCAACACTATCATATCTTCTGTTCCTCACGATGACAAATTCCATCAAATGTAACCGGAAATAGTTTTCTATCGTCATAGACATAAAATAGCATTGATAACGGGTTAGCATATTCATGCGGATGGTTTTATGAGAAGATATCCTAGACACGCTGCGGGTAGACATCTCGAGAAGCCATATCGAATCTAAACCTAATTTACAATTCGTCTCGACAGCAGCCGAATGTGACAAGTACAGCCACAAGTTACTGCATACTGTGTAAATATGTATGAAATAGGAAGTCGTTTTACACACAAAATATTATATTGCTAAACAATGTTCACATTTCAAAAAGTACTCATTGTGCCTCGTAATATAGCTGAAGTCGAGAATTTCAGTGCCTAGTAGGAGTTTTACTGTCCAAAAGAAAATCTTGGATTGGTAAATTTTTAAACCACTTATTTTTAAGCCCCTTTCGGCCATATTCCACTATAATCTATAAGGGATGTTCATTTATATTTATATCTGTTTAGATCTAAATCGTGTTTTTTTATTCATGCAGTTTAACGTTCTTCACCATTTTTCAAGATGCAATAACTTTTACAAGGACAAAATTCCGCTAAAGTTTTTTCAGTAGACTTTTGTGATTAAACTGAGTTGATTGCCAGTTGGAAGATAGACAGGAGCAAAGTCCGTATTTAGTAGTTCCGTCTTGCAAATAAGTACTATGCTGCATTGAGTTGAACAGATAGCTACAAATAGCTACTGTAAACCATGAGAAAAATTCTTGTTCACATTCTCTTCAATTTGGAATATATCTCTCTAGTAAGAGGATATTTGCAGAATCTGTGTTTTAAACGGACCCATGTCTATCTAGTTGCCCAGCCATTGTTGTAGTCCATACATAAGGAGGAAAC
>LYUA01000127.1:354691-368457 GCA_002093875.1 Calopteryx splendens
CCCCCCTCCCCACATCCCCTTCGCTCGATTTCCTTGGGCACCACGAATACGAAACCCATGGGATACTTTTAGAGTGACTGTAACATCTGCCCCTTTATGGTGGGCATATAAAAGTGAAGGAAGATGAAGAATTTATGGGGGTCCTCTTCCCACCTCGGGGCGAGAGAGAGAGAGAGTGAGCGAGAGACGAAAGGGGACTGACCCTTTCCATTCCGCGAGGTACCCTTAAAGAGCGTCAAAGGGACGTTACTTTGAAGAGAGGCGTGTCATATATACTAAATGTCACGTGAGGTGAGAGAGATGGGGCGCGGAAGAAAAAGGGGTGGATTGGAGGCGGGCGATGAGGAAACCACAAGAGGGACGATAAAGAGCCGAGGACGTCGAAGGTATTCCAGGAACCCAAAGTATATTGAAATGGTGGAACATATTGTAAGGGTCGAAGAAAAACTAACTCCAGTGCCGCATGCTCTTAAAGGGCCCATTCTCGCTTTTGCCACCCAGAAACAAATTAGAGCCAGGAATACCAAGAAGAGGGATATCAGCGGTGTGTATTTTTTTTTGGAGACAAAATTTGCATAAACACCCAAAAACACCATTGAAAGACGGAGATTCATGGTTAGTTCGAGGGCGGGTATATTGTCACAGAGAGTTAGATGGCTATTACCGTGCCGAAACTGATGTTATCACGTTCGTCTATAATCCGTTGCAGTCGTGGGATAATGCAATCCAGATATTTTGATGATGTTATTTTTTCTATCAAAGCCATTTCATCAGTGGTCAGCGGGAGATTACACTAATATCACATTTAGGATGTGTTAGATAATGGAAGTCCTTGTAAGTACTAGTTATTTAGTAACCACATTTTTATGCAACTAAATCAAAGTTTCACATATGAGTAGCAAATTAATGTTATAAAGGCGAACCCATTATGTACCTGACTACCACGGTTAGTTAAATAATACTTTTGTAACCTATTCTTTTAATTAATCTTAAACCAAATAGAATATGTACAATCATTCTCAAAAGTCTGTTCCTGGTCAACAGCTTGCTGAGTTACAGGTGAAAGGAATGCGGCGTGTTAGTTAGTTGTAGGACTCATTTCACAGACGATCCCAAATTTGCCAAAAAATTATTTTCATCGATGGAAAGCCACTTGCGGAAATATCTGGAAGCCGGTGTTGATGCTATAAAACATTAAAGAAGAAAAACTTTTAGATGACTTTTATGTGCCTTCATTTTAACTCAGAAGTTTTTCTAACCATTTGAATCTATGGTAACCTTATAAATTGTTGAAACATTTTGTCCCGGCTGGAAGATATCTGTGGCAACTGACGTGTATCTTAAATCTGATTAATTGTATGAGGGTTAAAGTATTTTTGGTTTAATTATTTGTGTCAGAGCGGTAAAATATACTGTCCCTCGAATCTTCAAGTACAAGGTACTTCCTCCTACCATTGATATTTTTTCATTTTCTAATGTGTCCGTAAAATTATTTCTTCAGATTAAACAGATATTTGAAAAATAAAGTTATCAATTTTGTTAATTTTATTTCCATGGAATATTACCCGTCAAATAAAGAGTTAACAGAGAGAGTGGAATATATAAATGTAATTATGACTATTTGTATATTAGCACTTAACGCTGGCATCTATAAGTATTTTCTCTTGAGAGAGTATACGTATTTGGTGTAAAATGACTAAAAATTATTAATTTCTTGCAAAAGGGTTTCTCATTTTCTTAACGTGAAAGTAATGGCTTAAGAAATTTAATTCGGAGTCGTTCGTTGAATCAATAGCTATATTTTTCTGGAAGCTGAAGAGGAAAAAAGAATTCATTTCCACTTCCGTAAAAATTGAATTCGTTGACAAAAAAGAGCACCGTCGAATTGTCCCCAACATTTTTCGTTAAATTACCTAATCAGTAAAAAAAGTCGCTGAGTCTAGAACTCAACCCGTTTCGTAATAACTTTGCAACGATCGTTTAAACACCACGGTTACTGGGTCTCTTCCAAGTCGAGAGTGAATCCTGAGCAATAAGAGCGGTTTGGGCCTGTGGTTCCCAATAATTTTATTCCCTCGTTCCACATTTCACTTCCTCGGGATATCAAAGTCCCACTGTGGTATAAAGAAAATCATAGCTTTTTATAATTGATATAATTTAATATTTTTAAGTACATAGTTTGTGAAGTATAAATAATTATTAAGCTTTTAAGGATTTAATAAGGGCTGGGGAAGGGAGAGAAGAATATCTGAAGAAGTCCAAAGAAGGCAAGAAAAGTGGATGCAGAACGTACTGAGTGACGATGGATTGCTGAAGAATGTGATAAAAGGGTAGAATGTTTAGTGAGCGAGGGAAAGGGAGGAGGCATGTTGGACGGAGTGAAGAGTGGCAGAAAATATTCGGAAAAGAACCAAGTGTAATTGCAGAGGGTGTGTCTATCAGAAAACTACCTTAATCGGTGGATTGCCATTAATATTAATGAATCAAAACAATTTTGTTGGATGAATAAGTTAGAGTTACATATTTATAGGTGGACGCGGTAGTTCAGTGTTTAGAGCGCTGAGCTACTAACTGGAAGGCCCGGGTGACGCCCCGGGATACTTTCAACTTCACCCAAGCTGTGTACCATTTTTTGGTAACCAGGTCTTTCTGGGAAACCGCAGATGGCACACGGAATAAGGAACTGGCCACAAAATATCCTGATGTGTGAATTCCACACGCCGTGTGGATTAGTACTTGGTGAGCTCTACCCTCACCTACCAAACCGACCTTCGGGTTTATTACTGTGGTTTGATATATTCATAGAAATGAAATATAACTTTATTGGAAATATCAAATAATTATAATGTCAGTAATGCTTCAACCTACTCAAATCCGACCTAATAGGATTTAAAACCCAAAAAGAGGGTCCCACCGGTTGGGTAGCATTTCTTCAAGGGATACGATGCACGTAAGATGACTTTCGGAGAAAGGATTCGAGCGGCACATCCTAGTAGTATCTGTCCGCGAGCTTCTAACCAACATTTTTCCCGCGTGAAATTTTTTCTTCGTTTACATTGGAATTAATTTTGACTGGTCCTATTGCGCCGAATTCATCTGTGGCGTCACAGAGTGACGTAAAACTATAGTAGACAAAGCGCCTATCAGTCTTGAGTAAAACCTAAAGCACTGTATTTCTTTCCCCAACATTTCAGCGAGTTGTCAGTCGAGAACGGACTTTTCGGTATGAATTTACATTAAAGAAATTGTTATCCCCATGCATGTATTTGGATCAAAGCTTCCGACGAATATTTGTGGAAATATCTTGAAGAAATATATTCTTTTAAAGGAGGTTCAAAATATACTGATCTAGGAATCATAACTTAAGATAAAATCATTTAGTGTGCAGTAAGAAAGAGGGTATGGTTTGCATGCCCCTTCTCAAATTTAAGAAAGTATTTTCCAGTTTAAGAAAAAAAAACTAGAATAATTAATTATGCGCGTATTTTTACTTCATTTTTAGTTTAATTTGACGACGAAATTTTATCAGTGTCAAGAATTTCTTTCAAAAAAGGCTAATCTTGTAAACATTAGAACTTTCATCCGAGGCTTGTTTATACAGGCATTTAAAATTTAAATATTTGTGAATTTTAATCATTTTAAATTTACTTTTATGACTGAAATGTATTTACATGGATACTCAAATGGTAAAGGTAAAAGTTTATTCAATATTATGTGAATTTAATGACCAACCAAAGAATTAAAAGAAGGATTTTGAAATAATATTACTATATCATCGGAGTTTATTTGAAATTTTTTTACTACGCTCAAATTATCATAAGCCATTTGAAACTATTTTAATTTATATTATTGCTGATGGTATTCTACCGGATAACTTAGATTTTTTAAACCAATATAAGTAAGAAAAAAATCTAATTGTGAATTTACAATGGTGTACCATAAAGGTAAACTAAAATTTGTATACCAAAAAATGTACTCTGAATAAATATTCAAATTCATTCATACAAGTATCTGTGGGCATGAAAACCGTAAAAAGTAAGAAATAACACATAAATTAAAATCAAGTGATAAAATCTTACGTGTTTTTCTCATTCATGTCATACTAGCGGTCATAGACCTATATTAGAGTCTATTAGAGTAATCATTCATGTAGAAACCACAACCGCCATAACATTCTACATACATATTTTTTTTAAAGAGAACTTTTAATGCAGATCTTAAAACATGATATTAAAAAATGGTGCCATAGCATTATAAAAACCGAGAAATCGGATTCCTTCCTTAATTTTGAAGCACTTTTTTTCACCAAATACTAATTAGTGATAATCCACGACGAAAAAATAACTCTTTGCTGGAAGTGAGACTGAAAAGCCTTTAGTGTAAATAAAATATTCATAATTAAAGATAAAATCAAAACAGGCATTAAAGCCCATTGGATAAGGTTGCCGGTAAATGAAAGGAAATATATTGAAAACTGCTCCCTAACTTACTTTTTTTCCTCTCTGCATTCATTTCACTTTTCAAGTAAATACTCGTGGAATAAAAAAATCGCAAATAATTTTTATCCTCATATCGCTTGCAAAATTAATGGCCGTATTACTGAATGAATTAACGTAACACGTGAACAAGAACCTACCACTGGAATAAAGGCTGATGCCCTCCAACTTAATTAACCAAACCGTTAATGATGAAATGAAGCAAATGCTGTCGTTCACATATTTTCTCGCCAAAAACTACAGTCCTGTGCATTTATCTGACTAATATTTTATTTGTGACGCATTATGCTGTAATCAGATATCTACAAGAACAAAATATTGATTTAGGTAATCACTTTACAGTTGAGTAAATACGTACGTATTTTTATAATATTACGTACTGGCTGAAATTTACCTTTTGAACCGGTTACAAAATGTGATTTTAATTTTTAGTTAATATTTTTATTATTCTGTACACATATAACTTTATCATATTTTCAGACACAAGTTTTATGCCCAATGAATAAAATTATGAATGACGAAATCAAAGGCGTGAAAGTTCCCCGAAAAATTCATTCTTAGATTTCGAAGAAAACAATGTACAAGGTTTTCCCTTAAATAGTGCGTTTCACTTTGGTGAGAACGGTAGAATCCATATTTACTGAGGAGTTATTGTTGCAAGGATAAATTGGACAGCATAAATACAAATTAATGGGATTCGGTAATGACTAATTTTAAATGGGTAAACATTTGGAAAATGCATGCATTCAGTAAAAGTTACTCCAATTAATATTATGATTTAGTCCTCAATTGAACTATTCTCAATGAAGAACGAATTTATACGGTTTGCGTCCAATACAAAGTTTGCTCATTTAATCAAATTTCTTAAACCTGATCATTAAACCTACCATCCTAAGGATAAAAGTCTTCCTAAAGTCAGCATAAGTTGGCCAGGGTTATTTTTAAGAACTTGTTTGCTCGTCACCATTCAGAATAAACAAATGTTTTCAATTTGTAGACATTATTTTACTTCGCATATGCATAAATTCACTTCATAAACATAGAAATGCATAAAATAATAATCCCAAACAGTAAATAAAAACTAGGAATATAAAGGTAATTAAAAAAATAAAAATAGCAATAATTCTAAGAATAATTATACGATGATGTGCATGACATACCTCAGTACGCCATTAGTTATTTATGTGAATTACCTATATAATTTCCTACTTCTCCTGAATATCGTTTTGAATTATGCCTAGTTCCTCCTTTGCTGATAAAAATAGCCTCGTTTGAATCTCATTTGTATTTTCTCATTAAGTGGTTCTCTTAGCCTAAAATTTCCAAAAACTTTCCATTCCTGTTTTATAATTTATTCATATTTTTGTAGCTAGTCCTTGGGGAAATTATGCAGTTTACATTTTATCTTTGGGGTAATATTTTCATGGACAGCGAGATTTTTCTTTCTACTCACTATTCCGTCAAGAATCCTTCTGTATTTATAAAAGGAGTTCTTTTAGAAATATGTTTCACTATAGTGACTTAAATCTAAGGATCCAAACTACATAAAAATAACTATTAGGGTAGGAATCTTCTTTTCCTCCAAAAATCATCTCCCAAGAAAATTCCATCACTTTACCATATTCTACGTACGGATTATTTAAAAAAAAGTGCAGTAACTATTATGTAGTTCAGTTAAGAAAGTAGTTTTGAGTGTAGAGATGCTTCGTTAAATTTAGATATAATTTAATATAGAATTTTAGTGAAAATAAATTGACTGTATAAAAATTTAATCTGGTCCTAAAATCATCGATTTTTTATTTATTTTAATTATTTGCCATGAAAAAAATGCAATTTCACCCTTTCTCATGTTTCCATTCTCATGGGAACACGAAGAAAAAAGTGATAAGATCGCGTACGATATGGTATGGAAGGGTTGTCTGAAAGAATATGGTTCCAAAATTGCCTCAAGAAGCGCGTTAAAGAGGCACGGCACATTCCGAGCAAATGTTGCGGACCAAAATATTACCAAGGCCTCTCGTAGGTTTCGACCGCATTGGAGAATATCTTTATGCGCAGATGGGACCCAAATCTGAGATCCGATAGGCACTATATTATTGGTTGTTGTCGCCAAATATGTATATAGCTTGAGGTTTCATGGTCAGTCGAAGTACAGCGGATTTTAAAAATAAATAAGTTTTTTATTTTTCTACAAAGTAATAGTTAAGAATAAGGAAAAGAATTGAAACTTTTTAAAAGACTTACCCTTTTTGGTTAATTGGCGAAGAGGCTGGCTGGCCATTAAGCTGGCTGAAAGAAGAAGCAATCGTTTAATACTGTTGCGGATTTTTATTTGGCATTTTTTATGATAATAAGTTAACCATAATTTATTAATTTTTAAAAAGAAAATTTTCATATTGTGTATTAAATAGTAACAGAAGCTATTTTTTTCCTAATTTAATGTTAGGAATTATTCTGAATGTATGTGATATACCAGAGACTCCACATCGTTTATATTTGCCAATTCCCTTAAAATTTCTTTCTTTATAATCAATCAAGTAGATTAATTTGTGATATTAAAGAAAACTTATTCGTTTTAATAGATTATTTCACTTGACTTTCTAGCATAGGTTGTATGTCGAGTATTTGTGGAGTAAAGTATAATCTCCGCTATTTTTTAACACAATGTTCAACGTGACTATACTTTTAGAAAGTGTGTCATTTTTGTTTCTATATATCTCGAAAATTCATTTCATCTGAGTTCTCCTAAACTACTTAACATTATCCGAGAATTAATAATATAAATATAACTTACAAATTCAAATACATTAACTAGAAAATACGAGGGTTTGCATTTCTCAATACTATTGTTGCATTTCTGCGTTTGTACTTTCAAGGGCTAATTTCTTAAGGAGGCTACGACATTGTGCTATTTTATTCATTGCATATTCAAAACCTATTTATGTTTTGAAATATTGTGGTGTAATTCATTGAACTCTTCTTTGACAATAAGATACTTCAAAAGCGGTTTCCACTCGAGTTACTATGAGCGGTTGGGTGCTCTTGAGTTATACAAATTCATAATTTTGTGTTTAAGTAATGTACGTATGACAGAGCTCAATTAATATGCCACTCCAATACAAGAAACATCTCAAGCAATGTCTTCCGTATTTAGATTAGAACAAAGGAAATTACATTTAAAATACAAAAACACATTAAGTTTTAGTAAAGCTATTTTTGTAGATTAATCACCTCATAAAAGCGGTAGCCATTCGGACAGAAACAACAGGAATATTACGATCAGCACTACGTAACTTTAAAAGGAAAATATTTTGCGAATCTCAATGAAAAAAAAGGCCCTGTTGGTCCTACGTCAGGGAAATACAGTAAAAGGAGTAACTGTGGTTTCTCTGAAGTACCTCAACGGTGATATAGTATCAGATAGCAGACAAAAGCGAATATATAAAAAATTTCCCCAGGATTGTAAGACAGCAAACGCTACTCCTATCTTTAAAGGAAGAAATATACTTAGCTCCAGTAACTACGGACAAATCTCGCTAAACTCTGTGTCATAAAAAAATCCTAAAGCACACCATTTTAAGCAGTCATGAAATTCCTCAATAATCAAAGTTTTATTTTTAACAAGAATGGCCTTAAAAAGCAAATAATGGGAAACACAGCTGGACCTTTTTTCACGTCATTCAAAAATCAAGAGAAAAAAAGGCAGCTAGACGCAATAATTTTGGATTTTTTAAATCCTTTCGAACAGGTCCCGCACACCAAATTTATATATAAACTAAAAAAATGCAGCATTAATGAAAACATAATTAAATGGATCCAGGAATTTCTTGCCGGTAGTACACAAAGGGTAGTAATAGACGGCTTGAGTTCCGACCACGTCCGAGTAATTTCTGTTGTTCCTCAGTGTAGCGTTACATAATTACTACTGTTATTTATATACATAACGACATCAGTTAAAAAGAAAAGGCAGCATTAAGCTATTCGCCAACAAAACCTCCAATTGTAGGGAAATAACGAGTAACACTGATCACGAAATACTTTCAAATGATTTCCATTATATGTCTAGAACTAAATTGAAAGACATGCACGATTGTGTACGTCTTAAAAAGGAGAGCAGGCGAAGAAACTTAGAATTAATTACACACGCGGAGATGTTCCAATTAGCGATATTGACCATGTAAAGAACTCGGGAGTCACCATTACATCGCACCTTGCTAGAGGTAAACGCATAAGTAATATATGCGGTGCTGTCCTGAAACATTTATGAAGTGCTTAGTAGCTAAACATGGGGAGGAAAAATTAAAAGAGACATGATATTTCTCGTTAGTTTAGATTGCATATAGAATATTCTGCGAGTATATGGACCGAAATAACAAAAATTGATTCAATAATTTATCAAAATAGAGGAAAGCGCCCCGTTTCGTAAAAAAAACTATTACGAGAGAGCACAGAGCGTCACGAAATAAATAGGTACGTAATTTTTGTTGCGAATCACTAGGGAATTGAAGACTCGACGCTAGTTTTGTCACATGGATTCCAATCGTGTAATTTTGAATGTGAAATTAGGGGAGCAACCCAACCCTCACACTACATTGGCAAGTCGGATCATGATGATAAAATTATAGAAATAGTCCGTTAATCCGAAAAATTCAAGAATTTATTTTCCCCTCGCACGAACACAACACAAGGATATCCATGCTCCTCCCCTTTTGACGGAGTACCTTTCTACTTCCCTTTCATTCATGGCTGGTGTACTAAACACCCTCTCCCTCACTCCCGCGGAATATTTTGGAGACTTCTCCTTAATTAGGTATAGTGACGTAACCTTTGCTGACAGATATAGTCGATCTCATTGAAAATGGACTGTTCTTCCATTTTTACCCATAGACATATTTTGTCTATTCAGGCATAGGTAAACAGCATCACAAATCACATCACAGTCTCACATCAATTTCTACGATTGCCACATGATAAGAAAATACCAATTGAAGCGTTTCGAAAACAAATGCATGGTACGTATTCAGCACTCTCTACTTTCTTTAAAACAATTTCATGAATCGACATAAAACTAATAGCTTTTTTACATCTCAAAAAAGTAATGCGCAGACCAAGTCATTATAACTTAAGTTATTATTTTTCCATAAATTATCTTTTCATTCCATGTTACACCGGCTGGTTAGCATATCTAATGCACAGTCTAAAAGACAAAATTCACGAAGCATAATTAAAGAAATTATTTTCGTTCGTGTTTACACAGGTTATACGCTAAAATTATCAGTCATTATTAATAATTATAGCACCAAACTCGCATAGGAAGCCACAATCAAGTAGTGAAAGTTTATTTACCCTGGGAACTCATCACGTAATTTTTTTATATAATACAGAGAGCTAGAATTAAGGTAATTTTACAATAGGTAAAACCGGAAAAACCTGAACTCACATAAACATGCATGAATGGCATTACACAGCTTCCTTTTCTGGTAGATCAAAAATAACTGACTTTAGGTTATGACTTCATAAAATTATTCTTTCACTGTTTTTTTCCATTCTGCCCTATCCCTGTTTAATCCTTCCACCTCCATCATGGTCATATATAGCCTCATAAATTACCTTCTGCGCCTGAAAGTTTTATTTCTTGTCTTCGATCACATTCATCCATGGCCTTCGAGGTAGCCATTCCCCTCAAAATATTTCCTGTTCTCTGATGCATCTGTTTGGAGAGTAGTCTCTCATCCATCCTTTTACCATGATCAAACCGATGTAATTGGCTTCTATTGCACTAATCTATTGCTTGCGCTTAAAATACACATTATATCACAATCCTCTCATTCCCTAATCTCTATATTTTCTTTATTTGCTTCAAACACTCCTCAGGAACCTTTTTCCAAACCCATTTAATCAATTTCACAAACAAAATAATAACTTAAAAAGTAGGCAAATTGTATGCGCAGAGAATTTCAGCCCCAAATATAATATCCATTCGTACTGGCACTAAGATGAACCACGTCGAGTTGTTTTAGATCCATTTTACTGTCCTGCGATTTCCAGTATATGCAATAGGTATAAAAATTTTTTTATTGTTACAGGATTATCTTTATGCAATAATTCTTCTGTAATTGTAATAATGAGGATGGATCGGTAGGTATGTAGAGGACGATGGTGAAAGGCCAAATTATGGATGCGAACAACTCAAATAGCTTTTGAAGTTCCTTGTTTACGTAAATATACTTAAGTTTAAACATGTTTAAAGTTTATAAGATACTCAAATAATGTAAATTTGTAAAATATCAAATATAGCGAGAACAGATCGCAAATATGAACGCCCCATATTTAAAATACCATATAACTATCCACTAAAAGCCCCTATTTTGAGATTATCTGCTGAAAAATGTTTAATATCTGAGTATATTTTTTCTTAAATCATTATTGTTAGAAAAATTGAACCTGTGGTTGAAACGCTATTTTTCGTATAGCATAATCATTGAAATACGTCAGAAACCATGTAGGTATGAACTAGAGCCTTTGGTTATCGGAGCAGATTATGAAGGCATATTAAATCGGTAGTAAGTGTAAATGCATTGAAATTTCAAGAAAATGTATGAAAGTGAGAAAGTTTCAGAAGTTAATCTTTCATTTTCTTTGAGGAAACGTAAAACAGGCGACTTGAGAGTTTTCACGGCCTCTAGCTTGACCTAACTTTTCTCTCATTCTCAGTTTTGACCTTCAGTTTCCTTTTCAATGCGAACAACGTGTCATAAATACGAAATAACCCTTGAGGTTTTGCGGTCTGGCATCTTTCCACCGAAACAAAGAAGGCAAGCATGGTAAAACAAGACCCGAGAGAACCTCCTTTGGTAATAATACTTCCAGCACGAGCTTTTGTTCACATTTCTGACCTCGAAAAAAACCTTTTATTCCCCCGTTTGGAAATATGAAGATTGCATGCTTACGTAGATAATATAAAATTTTCAAGCAAATGGATGGAAACGATATTTTTATAATAGGGGAATAGAGACACATTGCGCAAAGATTAAAATTGTAAGTATGGAAATAGTTTTCTTTTGTCTTAATATGTTATTCACATGTTAGGTGTCGCAGAAATGAGACTAAGAAAATATTTTATATAGGGTCGAACAATTCAAAATAATTTCTAGAAGAATATATTCAGGAGACAATGTGCAATGGAGTTTTAATATTGTATCTACCATTCCTGAATTTCGTACTATACCAAATTCTAAAGTTTTAGTCGATAATATTGATAGAATAATAAAATAACTCATAGTAAAATGTCACATCCGGTGGACCGGTTTCATTGTCGCCAGCAATTTGGGCCCAAGGAACACTGGTGGTCCTGGTCTATCCATGACGAATCTCGTATTTGCCATACTGCGATCTTTCACAGGGAAGGCTAAGGCTATTTCATTGGATGTCAACACTAAAGAAGCGGTTTATTACCCGCATGTGGCCGAGAGCAACGGGCGCCAACCATTCGGACAACCGGACATTCAGCTGCCCATTGACCACCGGTTGGGTACCGTTGCTTTTACTCAATGCTAAAATTTTAAATAGTGGAATTCGTGTAAATAGTGGAATTCGTGTAAATAGTGTAATTTGTGTTCATAGTGGAATTCGTGCAAACATACGAGGAAATGGTCACAACGTTCTCAAGAGATCTCAAAACGAGTATATTTATGCTAGTTCTTTGACTTGCTGATTTAGCACTATAGTGGTTGCATTATTTCTTGTTACTTTTATGTGTGTACTTCCTCACCAGTTCCTCCAGAAAGAGTGGCTACACGATAACCGAAGTAAGTTACCCATTTGGGCAACACCAATTGGAATCACTTTTTGAACTTTTGAAAATTATCGCTGACTTTTCAAGAAACTCAACAAAAAAAATAACAATCTGGTCGGCTAAAGGAGAGTGTATTAACTGGAGGTCAATTCCGTCCATTATCTATTTCGAGCGAAATAACACAATCTTAGTCTTTTTTCCGAGATTTTTCAGAGATGTTTTTATAAGAGGGATATTATGCCTTATTTATTATTTGCTTCCTCTTTAGGAATATACCTGGATGAGCGTCATCGAATTTTGCCTTTCATTGTTTTCAGTTTTATCCAGAGTGGAGGAAAAAATTCAAATTTTTCGGCGTCGTAATAATTTTAGCAGTACATTGCGACCATTCTGGGGTCACCTGTTGGCGCATTAGCTTGTAATTCTAAAAATGTGATGAAAGCATCATGAACTTGTTATTTACACTTATATGATTGTAGATCTTCATGTAGGTTGAACTTCGCGACTAAAACTGTGAAACATAGGTCATTTTCCTAGATTTAATAATGAAAGAACATTTCATATCGTTTAATGTGTATTTTTTGGATGGAAACTATCACTCCCTGCAACAATTTCTGTTTAATCCGAGTTACTCCAAGTGTCAAAATATTTTGAACTCAGGATTTCGGAATATATGATCTTTTCAAAAATTAATTTATATGTGAACTAGATTAGACCACTGTTGGAAAAACTGCTACTCGGGATGTAATTGATCGTGTAAGTGGCACAAGTCTGTCTGGCACAGGTTCCTCAAATTATGCATTTTCAGCCAGTTACCTGGCCCACCTGCTACGATATGCGTTGTGCGTGCTGAGACAAACGCTTTTGGTGGTAATACGAAATTGGTATCACATAGATCAGTAAAATTCAGCAAATCCCCCAGAGTCGAGTTGATGAATCGCCTGATAATTTTTAGTCGTCGTGAGCTTCTAGTTGAGTGCTCAAAAAGTGAGTCTAGAAAAACGACTGCTTTACTTCAACATCTATTATGTAGTTAGGTTTACATTAGTTCTCTTTGCCACCATCATCGATTTGTTGTGAAATGGCTCTTGCACCCACAAACGCTCATTAAGAATGCATCAGTTACAATTTCTGATATGTATATTACCAACCCCAATGTGGTTTAAAGCAGAACTCCACTTGAGCTCTTTTCATGTCCATGTTTACAGACCACCTGATTAGCGTCTTTCATCATCGTATCATACACACATTGAATTAACAAACTGTCTATGGTTTGGAAGCAATACGAATTTTTTGGTGAGTTTCCTTCGAGAGGATATTACAGTTAGAATTATCCAATGTTAATGGTCTGGCTTTCTCATAAAAATATCGTATTATGCGTACATTTGTGAGCCTGACAGTTCGTGGGGTGCATGCAGCATCTTTTCTACGCCGCCCTGCTTCCAAAACGGTGGCGGGGCTGCCCACCGGCGAAG
>LYUA01000127.1:381071-395043 GCA_002093875.1 Calopteryx splendens
GTTATATTTTTTTTAATTTCGAGTGAATCAGGAAAATATCAAAAAATTTAAGCTACAATTATTTAGAAGGAAAAAATTTAATATAATTCAGAAGTAGCCTACTATCAGGAGGAGTATAAATTAAACTAGGAGCGAGGTAACACTTCCTTTGTTTTCACTCTTCCCTTTTAAGGGTCTGGGTGTCATTTAAGCTAATATTTTCTAATTAAAATTTCTCTCGATTACGTTTATTTCTACCTCATTTACAAATTTATCACCATTCCTTCTCAAAAAAGACCTTTTTCAGAACGGTTGAAATATTTGTGTTTTAATAGAAAATTTACGATTATTGTCTTCATTGATTATAATAATATGACAAAAATCATGTATGATCAATAATTTCACAGGTTTAGAGCATAAAATTTATGTACAATATTTACTGAAAATTAAGCAGATAATTTTATTTGTCATCGTGTCCGAGTATTTTTTAATACAAAACTCCAGTCAACTACCTAAAGTTATCACAAGTTTATTATAACTTATTTTTCTAGTACATTTATATATCGACTAGTTTCAGCTAATAGTTTTAGTTTTAATTTCGGCTACATAACTAAAAAAAATATGCATTTTTCATCAAAAAGTAATAATCTGCAAAAAACTCCTTTTAAACCTGTTGTAGTTGGACTTGTTAACCAATTAGTTAGTGAATGCCATTGCAATTTTGAGAAGCGAACCTCTTATATTCGTCATATATTAGTTAATACTTATGATACAAAGCATCAATGTGAATCATACCGGGAATAGTACAAATTAAGTAACTTTAATACAATTTAAACTCCTCAAGAATATATCTGGTTGTGTAGTTTGTGTAAAATAAATTTCAAAGACTAAGGATATTTTGTAGCTTCCTTTACTTGCAGCTTGATTTTTCTTCCAAAATCCTCTGTGCTTTTTAAATACTCAGAATATTGAATAAATTAATCACCTGCGAGTTGTACCTAATGAAATATCTATTTGAAAACTCTTTGTTTCAACTCTGATTTCATTGTTATAAATACTTTTAAGGCACTATGTTAAATGATGCTTCGTATTAAAGTGAAATAACCGCTTTGTCCTCATACATGATTTAAGTGAGTCAAATAGCTCATCTCTCACCATTACCTTCACTTCCTCCTATGTAATCATTTTTCCCATCAACGCTGCTCCCTCTTATCGGCTTGCCTCTGCCTTATCTCAGTCAAAAACAGTATTTGCTGACTAAGCTTATTCATACAAGTAACGTTTTCGAAATTTTTCGGAATAGTATATCGTCCACGATAATAACGCTTTGCAGGATTATACATAGTTGAGATTATTATTAATTCATATAAACGGACATTATCTATTTTATTAGTCACTTCTCCACATCGTGTGGAAAAGATTGAGGAGAAAATACTTTTGGTTCTATCCTTTCACTTCGGTAGATATTGTTTCTTCGATCGTCACCGAAGAATAAGTGGAAGTTGGTTCAAGTTTAATTCTGTCAAACGCATTACTACATATGCATTTGTATGATTTCTATTAAATTCACAAAGAAGCAAAATATAAACGATAAACCATTTTCTGGCATGAGAACCTTTTTGTCCTCCATTTAAGCACCATTAAATTATAGATAACCTTTAATCATAAAATCACATATAATGCCCTAATAATTGTCCTCGTTAATCATATATTAGTTATCATTAGTTGCTCTGAAAATTTGCGTACCCTATGGAAGTGATGTAAATTGTCTCTTTTCTGTGTTTCAAGTATTTTTTTGAAATTTTCTCTGAATTTTTTTGCAGGATAACTCTTCAATCCGCCCATCGCAACCAAATTATTAACGCATATGCACTGAAATGTGTTCACCCACACACTGACACAAACAAGCGTACTTGAAAATCTGCCAAACGGTAACAACATATACTCAAGAATTTAAAAAAGAACAAAAGGAAAGGGATTGATAACGTATATATGGGAGGAACACAAGGTTAGCGGGAAGGATGTGAATTTCAAGCAGAAAAAACGTTTTCTGAAACAGGAATTCAGCTACGCTACGGACCAGCGATTTTCGATAACAAATCATAGTCTGTTATGTCTAGGTCTTAAATGTACTCGGCGAATAAAAAAAGCGCATAAAACTCTTCATTGATACTTTTGTTTTTAACGCCGTGTGGTATAGAAAAATCCTCCCGTAAAGTGGGCGCCAGCAGGATAATTTAACCTTATTTTGTTTGTGAATATAATAATATTTAAATCATACTGCAGGACGAAGGTGGCGAGCAAGATTAGTAAGCCGGTAGATTTATCATTTTAATTAGTGATAAGAAATCGGCCACTTATGCTCTTAAGAGCGAAATATGCTCTTGCCTAGCGAGCAAAATACTTAGCAAGAAACACTTTGCACTCGACGGGCCCTATTGTACTCCACAATTTGACGTCATAGTTTCCCTTCTTTTTTCCTCCTTTTTCTTCTCTTCCCCTCTCACTTTTTTATCCAGTTCACGTACTCGTTCGGAGCGTACTTCTAAAAGCGCTTCCATGCCCAATTAGGTATATCGTTGAATCAGCAAGAAGTTTCATTAGCCTAGTCGTTCGTCAACCTAGTTAATTAAATTACAATGTTGTCTCAGAAATTGATATAAAAATATATATTGAAGGGCTAATTGTTTAGGTTTATCAGAAGTTTAAATGTATAAAATTCAATATTAAATTAATCGACTCGTGCCAAAAAAATCTCGAGACTTGGTAAAAATAGAGGAGAATGATGGTAATCCCATACATTACCTTCTATCCTAAATCCATTGCGATCAATAATTACTTATTTTAAAATCTCCTCTAATAGGGTACACATTTTTCCCAGTTTTACATGAATTTTGTGAGAACATTAGTCGCATCATATTATTTGAAATCTCGAAAAAGATATTTCTTATCCTACAGAACTTACGCATGAAATAGCATTGGAATGTTTATGAAGTACGCATAAGTACTCAAACGAGGTAATAATAAAATTGGCGGTTTCATTAAATCAGGATTCATCACTACGGATTTTGTTCGAGATAGTCCTAAGATACAGTGTTACGCGTTCAATGTTCACGCATATTTTGGTGTTGGCCAGCGAGGGTCTGGGCCTAGCAAAGTACAAGGGTCAGATGGCAGGCTTCTTACGTTTGGCAAGCTTGCACGCCAGGACGGGGTCCCTTATGCCCCCCTACGTCAAGCTCCAATGAAGACAATAAAGGGCGAGGTGCAACAATAATGGAAGCAGTAGTAAGTTCACCCGAGCCCCTTCCCCTTCTGCCAAAAGGTTTCATCTTCGTTCAACCTCAATGTTCTACCCAATTCGCTCCATTTCCTCCGTCCCCTCAGTGGGCTCCCCAGAACCCCGTCACATCCATTAGAAAAACCTCCCTCACTCTCTGAACTCCCTTTCGCTCCTACCCTTCCCTCCTGTTGCTCTCTTCGCCCCTCCTGCATCCATACTTCCATCCTCCCACCTGCCACGTATCCCACTTGGTCTCAAGGTTCGCTCCTCTTGCCCTCTCACCCACTTCTACCCCTGCGCCACCCCCTCCCACAATACAATACTTTGAGAGCTACTGACGGCTGCTTCCGGCTATGCAGCAGCTCCTACGCTTCCCCAGAATTTCTCTCCGCAGATTTTCACGCTCAGATCATACACGCTGAGAGCACGTGGGTCTTAGAAAAACGTCTACGGCCAGATGGTAGCGAAGTAAACGGATTGGATGTGCTTCAGTGGATAAGGCTCAAGGACAAGGTTGTGACGCATGCAGCGGGTGAGCGGGCCCAAGCTTCATCCAAGGGTATGGTTGATGAGGCTTAATTTATGGCTGCAATATGAGAGAGAGATTCTTATATAACCAGTTACCAAACCGGGTATTTGAAACATAGGAATTGATAACAAAAGTCGCGTGTGGTTTTAACATGGACGAAGAAAATAAACTAATTTCGCATGCGGAAAGGAGTATTGTGGTAGTCATTGAGGCGATGTTATGTGCTATAAACCGCATTTCACTGCACAAGAGTTTTCGTTATAGAAAAAGAATGCATTATCATGGGAAAAGTAAGTCCCGAGTGTATTTTGCATAATTACGATAATTGAGAATGAATAAATTTGATATGCATCATAAATTATAGATTCAGGTACTTAAACACGAGGTGCAATTTTTAAAGGTAAACGTTAATAAATTCTAGGGACATAACTATCCATTTTATCCCATTCTCATATTCAACTCTGTTCATGCACACAAAAATATTCCCACAGGGCAAGGGGTTTGAACGAAATCATCGACAAAGCGCCACGGTGACCCTCGAGGGTTTTTTTTAAATCTCTCCCGCCCGGTTGAGGGGATTAAAATATTTTTTAAGGGATGACGAGTGTCTAGCAGCAGCTATCTGTAGAAGAATCAGAAAAACCTCTTTAAGGAAATTTTGTGCTGAGCTTAACAAAAAATCCCCAATTTGGTTCACCACTCCCTATAGAGAGCTTGAGAGGAAGGAATGGAGGAATGTCGAAATAATTGGGTCACGATGACAGTGAGGCTTCGAGACAGGAAAAACAAGTAAAAAGCTTCAAATTTTGATGAGAATATAGTAGAATGAAAAGAACACGGTAAGCCGAACAAGAGTTTATCATAGCGTAGCTGAGCAGTATAGCTGTTAACCTATAAATTAAAGCATTATGCTTGAAAATTAGCGTAAAAGTTATTTCCATTTAAGTTAAAAGATTGTTATAACCCCAAATAGAACTCTAGCATCGAGGTTTTACAAGTTTATTTCGATAAATAGTTGGTTTTCAGGTATAAATAACGCAGGATACAGTGCTCAGCGGTATAACAGACTTACCTATCCGAACGACATTTTTTTCTCTTGCAAGTGAACAAATTTGATCGATCTCATCTGCTTCCTACTCAGGTAGCGAATTATTTTTCCAGCCATTCAGAAACGATTATTTATAAAGCAAAGTCAATCTTGGCAGAACGTAGTACCTACAATGTGAGATCATGCTTTGCTTATTACCTTAATTAAAGCCATTCTAAGGTTATCTTATATGCACCTTCGAGTAAGAGAAATCGAAAACGAGGAGAATGATATTCTAGGGATTATTGAGAGATCTCGTGAGAGAGGTTTCTAAATTGAGTTTGCATGTGTAAAAATCCAAGTTGCTGTGCGTTGATAAATTAAACCGAAATAATACAAAACTCCTGGGCCTCTTAAACGGCCATATAAACGAAAATGTTTCAATTTTATCCCCTAGTACTTTAAAATATAGGTAGGTACGTATTAAAACGTAATAATCTATTCCTTTGATTAATGCATAAATATCGTAACAGAAGATTGAGAACCCACTAGCCCGTTTATCCCTTTTAATTGCTTGAGACTTATCCTACTTTCACCCAATAACTTTAAATTCACTTAGTACGTCACGATAAGGATATTTTCCAAATATCCATTGCCATTTTCGTGTACCATATTTAGTGAGAATAAGTGAGGAGGATTAATTCTCGGGTGGAGGATTTTTTTAACGACACCTCTCTTAGCTGAAAGAAGAAAGCTCGGATGCTGGCACAAAGGAGGCACAAAGAGTCCTGGGCTCTGATCTGTCTGCGAGTCATTAAAATCTTTATATGCATTATATTATTAAGATCTCTCATATGAGCAAGCTTAATAAAGTGGAGGCCATATTATGGTGACATAGGTCAAAAAGTGCTGATAACAGACTCTTTACAAATGAGAAAATATTACGAGCACGATTGTAAGTAGCCTCGGGGAAGCGATAATTTAAGGCATTTAATTCACGTATCTTGCCAACCGTAATTTTACCGCATTTGTTAGTTAGCAGAATGAAGCCAGTGTTTCTCGGTGATGATTTCCGTAATTTAAATCATTGAATTATATTCTCTTCTTCACAGAAATGAGTTTAATTTAAATACAGCTGCTTTGGAAAACTTTTCAGAGTACCAGATATTTTCTTTGAAGATTTACACATTCACGCAATACTCAGTCATCAGCATTTAATTAAAGATTTTAAATATAGGGATAATACATGTGTATATAATTCATTAAAATATTTATTTTAATAATACAATATAAAAAAAATTAAAATATAATTAATTAAATAAATAAGATTTTATAATATTTAAAAAATACTATGAGAATATAATTGTCTATTCATTCGATATTCATTAAATATCCATTAATATACTCGAAAACATATTAGTGACTTCGAAAACCAATCCGAAATAATATAAACGATATTTTGATGAGTTTATTAGAATAACTGTTTACCTGATTGTCAGTAAACATAATATAATGATGTCAGAATCTTTCAAAGAATTTCCTAATACCACAATGTCTTTTGTAAAATTAATTCCCTCCTGGTCCGCTTTAATCGAAGTAAGCGTTAATGAATTACATGATTTTATTAATTTTTATGATTTCTAAAGAATACAGTTCTTAAAAAAATTATATCTGTGGATATTTTGTAACACAAATGTGCACATAAAACACTTAAAATCTAAATTTTTTATCTGTTGTGAACAAAATGGTAATTTAATTTTATCTCCGGTTTTATCCTATAATGATATTTCATCATATATGATGGTGGTGAAGATGAGAGATAAAAAACAGGAAATTTGAATTGTATTAGTATGTTGTGAATATAAAATATTAGTTACGACTGCTTAAAGATGTAATTTTGATCAATTTCATGCGTTCAATATTTGATTAATATCAGACTTTTCAGTCCTCACTATTCCCGCTTCTATATTTTTGTTGATGCTTTTTACTTCTGGCTTTATTCCTTTGACCGAATAAAGGGAGCCATACGACTAGTAAAAACGAATGATATGATAAATAATTTAGATAAAATTCTCTAACGCTGTGACATATGGACTGATATGTGTTGAATGATATGAATTTGAAGGAATTTTTCATTCACAGAGAAAATTAACCAGAATATCGCTATAATAACAAATTCAAAACAATATTTATAGTTAGGCGAAAAGGAAGGATTAACCTAACAGAAACAATCAAACTCCAATCTCTGTCTTTTCAGATTTCCTAGATTTTTCCGTTCATGGTCAGAGACACAAACAAAGCTAAACCAATAAGTATTTTGTTCGAGGAACAGAAATACATGAAAATAAAAAACGCTACTCGCCAAAGTTCCCTCACGAATGATTACGATTCTTCCATTTAGAGCCTGCGGGTGAATCAGTGGGGCGCGATCGCTACCTGCCCCCTCGTCTGCCCACACCCCGGCGAATCCGCGATCACCACGAGAGACGGGGGGGATGGAGAGAGAGAGAGTGACGCCCGAGAAGACTTTACCCTCAGAACCATAACTGTTTAAAAGGAAT
The DNA here is from genome assembly GCA_002093875.1 of Calopteryx splendens. Classification (NCBI taxonomy): domain Eukaryota; kingdom Metazoa; phylum Arthropoda; class Insecta; order Odonata; family Calopterygidae; genus Calopteryx; species Calopteryx splendens. Next base: position 388,451 of record LYUA01000127.1, read on the forward strand.
CCCTCTCCCTCCTTGCCCACCATCCTCCCCCCTCACTTCCTCCTCCCCCGCGGGGGATTCGCACCTGGACCCCGCGGGCGTCGAAGACAAACACGAACGGACATATCCGTGCGCACACACCACCCCACACACGACGCATAAAACGGCTCCGACTGCCCCGCCGAACCGAGACGAATGGGAGACCGCTGGTTGGAGGAGAGAGGGTGATAAAGGGGGAGTGCGAATAATTGTGCAGAGAGCATAGATGAAAAATGTCTATAAGGGAGTGGGTGAAGAAAATAATTGAATTTTTGCATGAATACGTGTGTGTTGGTATATGGATATATGTATATATATATGCTGAAGATGCAATTAATTTAATTTTTGTCACTATATTTCAGACTTGAAACTGTTATATATATTTATATATATAACAGTTTCATGTCTTTGAAATATAGCGACAAAATATTTAATTATTTGCATTTTCAGTGGCTACACAACCACCCTCATCAGAAGGAAGAGTAAGAATCATGTGTGTGTGTATAAATATTTATATATATATATGCATAATATATATATATATATCCCTGTCTCAGAAATATATTAGCGTATGTGTACATAAACATACAATCCGTGCATAAATCCAAACTCTACACCGTTTACACGAGGAAACATTATGCTCGTATATTACCCTCCCTCCACCATGTCCTCGGGAGATAGGGTGGAGGGTCCTGGATATATAAGAGGGGTTCCTCGGAGGTTGGGGGAGGGGGGCTGTCGAGCAAGGGGTCGGAGAAGGGTAAAAAAGGGGTAGAAAATTTCCCATCATCCTCTTCCGCGCGGCGTCCGTCTACCGCTGGCGCCAGTTGCGCCCGTCGCGCTCGCTGGCGGCGCTGGCTGCGGGGGTAATCTAAGTGGGAGAAGAGGAGAGAAAAACACGGCGACTGGGCATGCGCCGGATTCTTTTGAGCGAGAGACACTTTATCACTCCCTCGTATCTATTCTCCTCTTTCCCCCCACCTCTCCTCTCTCTCTCTCTCTCTCTCCTCCATTCCAATCCTCGCATTGCTTTCTCCCTCCCACTTGATCCCTTTTTTCTCCTTCCTAATCCCACACTTCCTGTCATTTCCCTCCTTTCCTATCCTCCCCTTCCTCTATCCAATTTTCTTTTTCTTTTCGCCCTTTCCTCCCTTCTCTCTTCCCTTTCTCTCCATATCTCTCTCATCCTATCCACCTCGGCACTTTTCCTTCATTCGCCCGCACTACTCCTACTTCTTCTCCTTATGGTCACTGTTTGGCTTGTTTTTATTTGACTACTTTCTCTCTTTCCCAACGTTCCTTTCCGAGTTGGTCCTCGTCCCACGGTATTTCCTTGCCACTCCTCAGCATCGCTACAGCCGATTCTGCGGATTATTCCATCTGTGGTTCCTTTTCCTTGACCATTTTTATGACCGCCTTTCTCTCACATCCTTTTCCCTTCCCTCCACGGGTCCTTCCCCATAAGAGTTTAACCAAGAGGACCGCGTCGGGTTTTTTTTAGATTTCCTCCATTAAACTTCAAATTTTACAACTTCTTCTTTGATGTTCTCTTTCATGCCTTTCATATTTTATGTCGTTATGGCGAAGAATTAAACGAGATAAAAGTGTCCGCGGTGTAAAATCACCCCAAGGAGGGTTCGTTATCAACCTATGTATGTACAACCCGCAACTATTATTAAACCGACATATGTATACTTGCACGGAAAATAACTTTTATCCATGGCTTAAGGTAGTATTTTTGCGGTGACTGTGGTGCAGCATTCCGACCCAAGATTCTATCTCACAAAATTTTTCGATTCATTTGTTTCAGGTAAAAGGGCGATTTTTCTTGTTAAATTTCGCACATCTTTTTACTTGAGAAGCAAATCAGTTTTTATGGTAGAAACTAAAAAAAACAATGGACATTTTATCTCTATATTATCGATCGGAAAGTTCCCTAATACGATAGACGCCCATGTTTGACTCCTATGGAAACTGAAACGATTTTGCAATGGTATTCCGATATCATCTCATAGGTTAAGTGGAGACAATTTTGAGTGCCACTCACCGTCTAGCAAATCTGACGTAAACCAGACCACTAGGCATCTTTTGTAAAAAAAAAGTGACACAAAGTGTCTCCGAAGCCTCATTCGCCCCATTGCCAAAAACATATCCGTGGTCATAAGCTTTCCATTGAGACGCGAGTGATTGTGTACTACATCAGATAACGGAAGTGGTTTCTCATTTTTTTAAATTGAGTTTTTTTTAATTTTTCAGTACATTTTATTTAAAAACATTCACAGTTGGTTTCACCGAAATAAGACTAATTTTAGAGAAATACTTTATTTGGAATTGATTTTTCGGAAATTCAATTGGTACCATTTCTGCCTGAAATTTTGTGTGCATGTACGTTCTTCACACCATGTAAACATCCTGAATATAGTGATCTTAAAGGTGAAGGCAGAAAAAAGTGAATTAGAAGAAAATGTTTCAGGATTTAATTACGGTATTGTGCTTAATGAAATACATCAGTGACTTACAGTGATCATGGGTTGTAACCCTCCGATGCATGCTAAGCACGTCGCTTATCTGGCTTTATGGGTGAATTTGACGGTCACTACAAAACGCCGTAAGAACTCACGGTCATAAGGTTAAACGATGGTTACTTATCTTACTCCTCTGATACTCCGTCCTCTACAACGCTGAACTTTCCCTTTCTCACTTTTTCCGTAACCTACATGTCCTTCCTTTTTCATTTCATTTCTTCCCTTTCCTCGAAATACTTCTCTTATCTTTAGTCTCCCTCAACATAATACACTCTTGTCTCTTTTTGCCCCGTCCGTCGCTCGTTCTCCCACCCCCTCCCACCCCCATAAAAGAAGATTCAATGGTCTCCGTGCTAGCCAAATGGGGTCGTTTGTCCGTCTGTTTCTCGGTTTTCCCTATCCCCTTCCGCTTTACTTTTGCTGCTAATTTTCTTTTCTCAATTTATTCCGCGGATTCTCTATCGTACAGATTCATCAAGACGTTACCATTTAATTGTCTCATCGCATGAAGCCGAGCTATTCCGCTGATTTCTGACGACCCTCTGGCACCCTTTAATGTTTTCCCGCCTTGTTTATATCGGCCGATGAAACATACGGCAATACCCCATAACTTTAGACTGGAGACTACGCATCTAATGGGCTAGCATGGGAAATATTAATGTGTACACATTAACTTGGACGTATTTTTTCGCGAAAACATTATACGAGCGTAGATATCTCGAATTAAAATTATAACAGTATTATTATAGGGAAGAAAATATTTTAACCATCTCCAAAATCATAGTATGCACGTATTAAATGGCACTTTATTTTTTGCTTTTTAATGCAGTTGCTATCTTACAGTGGAAAATTTATTTCGACTCTGAAATTTGTAATGACCACGGAGAGCATTTAGGCATGATTGTAACTCTTTATTTTCTCATAAACTTGATGGGTATCATAATATCTCAATTAAGCTGTTAAATATAGATGAGTATCTCCCCATCTTTTTTCCCTTGTTTCATCTTCGCTAAGCTCTTCCCGCCTCATCCTGCTCCAATTCTGTTCACCACTCCTGCGTCGGCTTTCCCCGTCAATCCTCCCCTCCTATTCGCCTTTCTCTTTCAAAATTCCCTCCCACCTTTTCCATAATCATCTCTTTTCGGAGATAGTGCGTCCACTCAGCAAAAAATAAACGGGAAGATTGGTATATTTTCTCTTCTAGAAAAATTTTCCCTTGGTTTTGTTGACATTCGCGGACCTGCTTCACACGATTCGGCGCAAAGCATTTTTTTCCGATAATGTAAGCACTGAGGAAAAAAACTATATCCAACAAAAAGTAGTATTCTATCACGAAAAAGATACAATAAAAAGATGTAAGAGTATTCACTCACTAAAGTCTGTTTAAGTTTTTTTATACACGCATAGAATAAGCTGGATAAAATATGCAAAGGATGCAAAGGAAGTTTGATTTATTAAGTTTTAGAAGAATATCGTGTGCTGCTAGGAACACCGTAATGGTGCCTACACCTATAGTATCATCTCTTTTGCCGGTAATATGGCAAAATTCTACTCGTAGAAAATTCGATACGCAGAGAGTATAAGTAACTGCTTGAAAATATTTCTTTATATTCATGTGTGTTCAAGATTAAATGAGCAGTTCCGAGGTTGAAAAAAAGTCGAAATGAAAAATACTTTGTGTACCTTTGAAATACATAAAACAAAGTTCAAATTAACGCAATGACAGTGAAATCCTCTCCGCAATAAGTGCGACTCTAAACAAAATGTACACATGGAACACCTTGATAAACCCTCCGACGTTAGGCAAGCGCGGCATATCAGCTTTCCCGCTAAACGCATCAACATGCTCACACGCTAACACATTCATATAGATCTGCTTTCGTTTGACAAGTTTATAGCACCAATCCCTCTATATCTCTTCCAGCACCCATTTCGGGAGTTTTTCCTCTTTCCTTTCGTATTTTTTTTTCAGTAAACCACTAACCCGCGTATCCCGAAAACGCCCGCCGTAACTCCCGCGGCCTTCTCTACTTCCCGGTTGTATCCGACAACATTCGTTGTTACTGCTTATGCCCATCCGAAGCTATTGCTCTCCACTATTTTCTCGCTGTTTTTCTATCCTTTCTCCCTCCTTCCCTTCCCTCTCTCTCCTATCCCTCGCTCTCCTTCTAACCCTCCTCCTGCTCCTCCACCGTAGCCTCCTCCACCTCCATTTCTCTTTCCTTCCCTTCCCGAGTCGATAAGAGCGGATGTGCGTGAAGGGGAATGGGAGCGTCTCCCGCGGCGTTGCCACGTTTAGCCACTCGGAGTTGTTCGGCTCGCCCCCGTGATGATGGGTCCCTCCCCCCTCCCTCCCCCTCCCCCGTGAACGTGGTGGGAGGGTAAGTTGGAAGGGTTGCAAATTCGAGTACGCCTGTGTGTACATGTGAAGAAAAGAAGCCAGGGAGTATAAGGGGAAGGGACGAGTCGCTTGTTCTTTTATTTTTTTGTGCGTTTATTTTCATCAACGGGGAGGTAGTTTGATGGGCTGAAATTACGAAGCGCGGTGTTGATGGTGGCGGCGACAATGCGGATGCCCCTTCGAGGAGACCACGAGGGGAAGAACGAGAGAGGGGTAGGTGTGGAAGAGAGAGATGGAATAGGAGAGGGGGATGGGTTATACACTCCCCTCCCTATGATATTTGGCAACGCGGGAACGACTGCAAATCGGAGAGTATGGGTTGGGGGGAGCAAAGGGAGGAGGAGGTGGCCCGTTTCAATACTGTTTTTCTTGCGACATCCAAATCGGGGCGCTCATATTTTATATTAACGTCTCGCGTAGACGTTTATGCTCCCCTTCGAGTCCTCGTCTTCGCCCCTACTTTTAGCGTTCCTCTCGATCCTCAGGACAATAAATGTTAAAGTGCGATGCATTAGTGAAAGTGTTCTCTAACCGAATGAACAACGTTTTGTTTTTTAAATTCACAATTAATGTTCTATTTTCCCTCGGATCACGAAAATTTACGGTAACTTTCTGCCAACTCGGGTCATGGAATAACTCATATTTGGATCCGATTAATTATTATTTGTTGATGATTGAGGTAATCTATCATTGTAGCACCAGTCCGCAATAAAACTCATTTATCCAGAGAGGAGTCACACAAAAAAAACACTTGATGGTCGAAAGTTACAGGTATCCTGGTTTTAAAATGGATAGCTTTTAAAATTCAGGAGGAGAAAAATATCGCGGAACAACCTCGTGATTATTAGAATAATCTATTTCAAATTGGTATTTCATTCGCTGGAAAAATTCCACGTTCTCCAAACAATAATTTTACAATGAATTTTGCGATTGGCTAAAGATGATCGGAGGTCTCATAAAGATGTTCCAAAAACGTGTTCGTTTACCTAGGATTCACGAACACGCAAACGCAAACAACTCATCAGGCAAATATCATGGGAAATTTTGACATCCCCGGCGAGAAGGGATAGCCACAGGAGCGACGCGCTTCCATTAATTAGGAAATATACCGGCAGGAGTCGATTCCATTAACGTTTCGTCCTGGATAGAGATTATCAGCGCAAACTACCTACCAGAATTCAGCACGCGACGGTCAATCTCCTTTAGGATAAACAGCCTCCAAACTTCCTCCTGCTCGTGAAATCCTCACCTGAAAATGGTTCGAAGTAATCATTTTGCTTCATAACCGGCAGTCATGTGCAACATTAAAAATTTTCCAATTATCAATTAGGCTTTTGTCGAGAGTAGGCATATGAAGGGCCGTCTACTTTCCTCTTTTTCTGCTTAATGCGACACCGAATGCATCATTATTATGATTTAACAATCATGCGATTGTTTTATAAGTAGCTACCCTGGGTGTCCATTACGAAACTTCTGTACGCTTCGAGGGAAATGGTTTTTTTTTATGAGAGACTTCAATCCTCTATGCCATTGATCCGAGTAGGAGATGAGTGTTGGCAGAGAAACAATTCCATCCCACATCTGTCGAAAAAAGGTTCACTAATATATAAAACCGATTCAGGTGTGATGTGGTGGAAACGTTCCATTAT
>LYUA01000127.1:408912-419871 GCA_002093875.1 Calopteryx splendens
TATATATATATATATATATATATATATATATATATATATATATACATGGAACTTTTTGCAAATGCACTAAGCATCCATTCGCAAAAGTTCGGTATGAAGTTATGTGGGTTTTTTTTAAACTACTCCAATCCATACAAATGTCTCCTTATGAGTATTTTTAGGGTATATATTCGACAGACGACATTGACGTCTTTAGATCATATGCTTTCCCATGTACTGAATCTGATGTGAAATGCGAGGGTATTCCTGTTGGCCTAATTTCTGTGTATTATACTTGCACTAGTACAGTATTTTTCTAACAGTTTTTTATTTGTAACTCTCCGTAAGTATTTAAATAATCATCAGAAATGTAAAAGGAGTATATTTAAAAAATAAAACTTTATTACCTAGACTAATCGTGTATTTCGGTTTTTTTAGCGTTTTTCTCTATGGCTTTTAGCTTCAAAACAATTTCCAATTTTCTACTCACGCTGACGGTCTGAAATAGACTTTAATCCGCTCTATTTGAATTAGGGAATCAAAATTTGCCTCATACATAAGCGCACAACACGATTACATGAATCTGTAATAGTAATAAACTTATACATTTTTCAATTTTATATTACATTTTTTATTGTTCTCCATCATCCCAATCAAATATAATTAGTCAATAAATTTTCATAAGTTTAAAATTTCAATAAAAATCGACCTCTTCCCTTAATCCAGGAGCGGATATAAGCGAGGGGCTCAACCTTGCTATGTTGCATCAATATTTCTGGTAGATAAAAATATGCTTATCTAAATGTTTTCCGTTGATTATCTTAGTCCTTTATCCTTGATGAAATACTTATAAATAAAAATAATATGATTTGTAATGATGAAATGAGAATAAATTGTTAGGACGCCATTATAGCACATTAATGAAAAAAGTATTATTTTGTTACCACTTGGATTAGCCATAGGTATAAAAGTACATTCTCCGATAATAGTGAAGAGACTTTCATGAAATTTACTTCTTAGATTTAATTAAAAATCTAAAAATAGCCATAGAAGGTTGTAATTTAAATAAATTTGTCAAAGAACATTTAGGATCAAAAGTCTTACTCTTCAACTTCTATTTAAAACTGTTTCCCTTCTTATCTTCACGGGAGGTTCACGTCTCTGAATCCACCCCTACCCAATGTTATTCAATTTTATAAGTGACTCAATGCCCGTCGGCGCTACTTCAAGAAACCGAAATCACTGTGGAGACCAAGTAAAGAAATACGGAGCTCCAACCCATATTAGGTACTATGGACATCGTAAAAAATCTTTCAAAATTAATATTCGTCGTCATCGTCTTAATGCTCGGGTATTTTTTTCTCAGATTCCCTTATTTTTCCGTGAACTTCTAATACGGCAAATATGGGCATAATTACCAACCTGATGCTTTATTTCAAGGCATACCAGCATGCCGATAAGATTCACAACAACCGGTACAGAAAGCCTTTATCTTGATACCGTGCAAGGCACTTCACTTGGATGGAACTTTTATGTCTTTTCAAACGAAACTCCGCGATCAGGAATAATCATTTATTTATGACCAAGGTTGAATTTCTACCACGTAAAAGGAAAACATCAGAAGAACAGCATTAGTTGGTGCGAAGGATTCCGCGACGTGTAGATTATCCAGACTGCATTCACATGGGTTTCAACGCGCTTGTTGTTGACAATGGTTTCACCAGTATTCCAGCTGACGTCTTCAGATCGTAGAAGAGAATCTGTTACCACCTAATAAAAACATATGCGGTGAAACCCAGGACAGTACAGTCTGTTCTACACGATAGTATTAGCTTGAATATTCTAGTAGTTATCGAATAATATGGTGAGTTCCTTGGTCTAATGAAACTGCCTCACTAATAAAAAATTCACGGTGCGAAACAAATTGCCGATGCCCACACAGTCTAATATTATTTTATGTCAAGGTACTTGCGGGAGCCTTGTACCACCACGTTCGTATATAAGTTATGTGGCCCAAATTTCGGGATGCCGTTTAAATGCAAGGAAAAATCAATAAGAGATAGATAATCAATGGATAGGCATTATTACTGTCTACGGCCTCACCTCATTTCATATACTAAATTTGTGAACGCAGCTCCAAGTAGAGTTTTCGGAATGACGATCCGGAACTATAAGAGAACTGCGACTCTCATCATGGTAATTGCTGCGGTGTGCCTCGAGAGTGAGTAACGTTCTCCTGCTTCTATCTCCGGTTCTGGAGAACTTCACCCCCCAGGGACAAGATTCTCTTCGCTCGAAAGCGCTTCAGTACGAAACTCATGAAGGCGGGAGTGCTACTCAAGGAAATAGATCTAGGTTAGGGTAAAATGTCGTCCATCCAATTCCAGAGTCTTCACGAGTGATACTCCAGGACCAACACATCTAAAAAATATTCTTACGCGACTGAAGTTAATTAAAATAAACCCAGGAGGTATATGCATAGAACAATCCGATACTTAAAACTTTTTAAATGAAAAATATTGGTATTTGCTGGTTGACTTTGTTTTTTTTAGTTTGAGAATCAAGAGCATAAAGAACGATTTATTTTTGTACGATAGGGGCACAAAAGATGGTTAAATATATAGTACACTCGCAAAACCCTCTGTCTTGTAGCGAATGTCGGAAAATTCATCGGCTTCTAGCTAATATTAGCAAATAATTACCAATCTGGAGATTTTGGAAATGGTCACGCAACTCTCATCCGACGAGAGTAATTAGATTTAAAATATGAAGTTGATAAGGGAAGAAGATCATCATGAAACAGAAAGGTCCACGACAATATTGACCCAAATTATGAGCCAAGGCACGGCTATTATATTTATGGACACATGGTATGAATATGTATTGTTATTGAATCGCGACTCTCGATTTGTTCACTCTGGAGTGAAATACAGATGAATTAGTTCCGATAACGGTTGGTGAATAAATAAACTTGAGGAAAATAAAACTCAACGACTAGATTATGGGACACGCTAGATTTTCGAAGATAATAATTGGAGGAGAAATGGACTAGGTTCTCAGTTGGAAGGTCGAGGTCGAAATGCAGAAAAGGAGCCAAGTGGCGTGAAAACAAGAAGGTTAGGAATCCAAGTATGAGAATAGAACTGAATCTGCACCAAACCAACGCTGAGATTGGTGATAAGGCAGATATTGATTGAATAGAGCCAGAGCATTTTCCATGTACATTCGGAAATAGCACTAACAAGATGTTTTCGTTATCTTTTAGCCTGAACTAGTTCGCCTTTAGAAGCAAGAAAATTTGAAGAACGAAACTTAAAATTTTGCGTTGAAGGTGAAAAACTACATTTTATTTTTGTAAACAGCATTTCAAATAATTTTACAGGTTTCAACAGTTGATGGTCATCCATAAAGCATAAGTTCTATGCATATTCCCAAGGAGATTAACCCGTTTTAATGATAGTAACAGTAACGGATGACTCATATGAGGCTCATAAAAACAACCATTCAGCTTTATGCAAATATAATAGTTACCTGAAGTAATGATTTTCCCTGCGTTACCTGTAATTCAGATATATAGACAAAGGTCATCTGCTATCTGTAAAATGTGACAATGTCTCAAGTTTATGGCCAGTGGTGGTGAATTTCTCTTTACCTCCGCACAAATAGCTCTGGGCGAAATCGGGAAAAAAGAGTCGGTGGGCTGATTTGAAGGTTAATGAAGACTCCATTTTTTTCAACATAATAATTTGTTGAGAATGCATTAAGCGTATCACAACTATGCGGAATAACCAGAGAACAAGAAGCTTACCAGGGTGAAGAAAGGCGTGCAAAATCACCAGCTGGGACTTTTTGAGTGGAGCTATATCGAGGCCCATTATTAGTCTCAAGTTATTTCTGGCGTCCAAAAACTCTCTGGGATCGAATATTGGGGAACTCCACTGGACTGGTGGAAGAAAGCGATGATATCATCAAAAGATATGAATTGATTAAAACAGCCACAGTTGTTCCTCCTCCTCAAATATTTGTAGTAGGAAAATTTCTTCTGTTCCCTAACATAAAGTGTAGGACAAAGAACGCGTCATTTTCTTGCAATGAGCGTTAGTTTATGCCTACAGGTTTATTACTGCAATAGGGATTGAGAGATAACGTTTATTCTGATAAAAACAACCTATAAAAGATCCTGTAGGTTACACTTGATGATGAAATCGATGTAAATCGAAAAGTAACCTGACGCCCCGATTCTCGTATATTAGTATCCTTTATGGGCCTGGCCCTGAGTTATGATCAATGTAACGTCCCACAGAATCATAAGCATCCATGGCTCTGCTGTTATCTATTCCCTCTATTTCCCTCCACCCTCATCCTTCTCCTAGTTTTTACTAATTAAACTTTCCACCTATGTTTCTAACATTTAGCATTAGTATTTGAGAGTGGCATTATTTTTTTGCTATTTCCTTTCTACTACTCTGTTACTTTTTTCCCATGATGGAAACTGAAGCTTATAATTTAATAACATGATTTTTTTTTGATTTGTGGGATTATTTATTTGGTTTAAATTGACTGCATGGAGGGGATAACAGATAGCATTCCATAGTTGCAAGTGCCGCAGAATTATTTTTTTAGATTTGTTTCAATACCTCTGTTAGAATAAACATTATATTCCTGGTAAAATTATCGAAATACTTAAACGTACCACATTCGTAGACGCACCACAATCATAAGTCAGAATTGCAGCATTGATTATTAGAGTTATCTCAAAATTGTAGTATATGTGAGCAAATTGAACACATTAACTTAATTTGACGTATTAATTACCTAAGTGCTCAAGCAATAAATTTATGATCTTATTTGCTCTATGTTCTCATATTCATGCCAATGCTTTGGGCTGTTTTCCAATATGCTCAAAGCTGGCGTGCAATCAGTTCTTTCCATAACCCAGTTAGCCCGCCGATAGCTCAATGTCGATTTTTACTAATATGAGATATTTTGCAAAATAAGTTTGCAACATTGAGTAATAAACCTCATCAAAAAAACATATAAAGACAAATAAGCTCCAAAGAAAGCGTTTGAGAAAGAAATTTCGTAGAAAAGGTCTGAATGGCATTTAAAACTTTTGGGAGTTATACGACTTCTGGGTAAAAGTGTCTATCCCGCTGCCGGAATGGAGCTTAACCGTCGAAAGTTTAGAGGGAGCAGCAGGAGGAACCAATCTGGAATTTTAAACGAAATCACTCTCTTCTCACTAACCACTCGGAGAAAAATGTCGAGAAACCGTACGTTCTCTTTAAGAACATGAGGAAGCTCTTGCTCTCCAATTTAAGCTGGTTTTTAAATGAAGAAAATGTGCTCGTCCGGCAACTCTGGTGCTGGACTTAGGTTGAGAGCTTTCCGTGCACAAATACACCTGCACATCTATCTGTTGCTCGACATGAGCCAAGCAGACATTCTTTCCATAAACGTGCAGCGTTTCTCTCCCCGAATGAACAGTTCCTCGGCGCTTAGTAATGAAAACTTGGAACACATATTTGACTTATAGATTTCTTGCACACGAATGCGTCCTTGGATAAAGGAATGTAAACCGTGAAATGTGAATGGATCGGCAGATATTCCGACTCCAAGGAAATGAATGAGAAACAGTATTTTTTCAACTCAACCCTTCCTTTGCCGAGTTCCTTCATTTCCCCATTTCCTCTCCTCCCTGCAAAACAAGCCAAGGCCTCGTCCTTATTTGTGGAACACTAGCTCCGTTTTGACGAAATGAATCAATATCAGGGAAGAAAACGTTTGGAGTCGGATTGGAGTGGTAGGGGTTAGGGCAAAGGGAGGGAAAGAGGGGGTACGAGAGAGATAGAAAGAGAGAGGGGGAGGAGAATGGGTATAAAAATGAAGCGGGAGGGAACGGTGGTGGAAAAATAGTATATGGTCGGAAAAGCGTCCCGTGTCATGCCAAGGAAAGGGAAGGGAATATCTGGTAACGGTGGAAGAAGAAATTGGATAGCATGGAAACAGGCGAGGGGGAGTTGGCGGCAATTAGGGGCTCGAAGAGAAGAAAAGGGAGAAAGAACGGGATGTAAATACTTCTTCATTTCCATGGGGCGTAGGTTTTTTTCGGAAGGAAATAGTCCTTTTGGAAGTTGGCAGAATGCGATCTCTCCATCGGCCAGGCGAACGATGCGGCGGATGAATCAAATTATTCGAAAATTTAATCGTGGCTATCGCTCTTCCGTAAGTTCCGGTTAAATCCCATTATAACCCCGCTCATTAGGACACAAAATGCGCGCAATAACAGAAAATACGGACGCCTTCCCGTCACGAGGTCATGCGTCGTCAGGAGGGGTATCATATCGGAGTAACAATTTTTGCCTATCACTCAGATTTCTGTGACAGAATTTTAAATCCAAGATAGTGTCCGAAATTGAATAAATTCCACGAAATTATCCCTAATCATAAAAAATGAAGAAGGAATGGATTTTTATGTTTTGTCTTGTCAATGTGTGGAGAAAATCGACACGAGTGAAACTTTTTCCAGAATTTAAGATCGTTCCCATCCAGATCGCTGAAAATGGTATGAGCCAACCAAATTTCGTTGCTTTTACTTCGTTTTGCTAATCCTTTTATCGATAGATGGTAAAATAAAAATCTAAGAGTTCCAAGTGACGATGCTTGCGCTAGAGCGTGACGTCCACTCTAAGCTCTCAACTATTTTTATAAGTAAAAAAACCATAGGATCTTGGTTTTAATTCGTTCTCTAGCAACATAACTTATACAATCCCGGTATAAAAACTCAAAATAAAATAATATAGAAACAAATATATTTTTTAAAGCAATAATCGTTTTATTTCAGTCATTAATTTTCTCAAATTGTTTAAATAAAATTTTCAAATAGCATCTTTGACTTAATTTCGTAATTAAATAAGAAAATAAGAAGGTTATTGAGACTTCATTGTATATACAAAATTTCACATAAAAAACCAAGCCGACACCGGGTGAGGAGAAATATATAAAAATTCAAGATCCCGGCTACTTACACTCCAGTTGTGTTTTGATGATTATTCCAGCTGTCATGTTCATCACTGGCTCATCCTCGATTAGTCTTTCATCATTCACTATACAATGCAATGCATTAATCGTATTCATTTGCATCTGAGTCTGGTATCGATAGAAATATGCTAACAATCCGGTACATATTGCTGAAGATTGTGTTGAATAAAAAATTAGATGTGAATAAAGACGATGTTCATTCCTATTTTCTCAATTGCCTAGCAGTAGGCTTTAACTTCCATCCTCATACGCTCAAAATTAAATTAAAGCAATCGCGACAATAGCGCAGAAATTTATTAATACATTTTTTATTAATTATTTTAAGAGTATGTTTTGGACGGTATATGAAAATTACAATCCAAAATACCTTCAGGTCTTCTGATCAATACAGACAGCAATATGACTTCCGCTACTTCCTTCTTGAGCTTCTCATAGTTTTTACTTTCATTTCCGCCTGAAAATCCTGTTTTCGTCATCTCTCTTATTATTTCACCTAGCGTTTCCCTTTCTTGACAGAAGACGACACATCTTATCTTACCTTAATTCGTGTGCTATTTCATGAATATTATTATTTCGACCATTTCTAATGAAAAGTAATCTGAACCTATCACACGTTTATTAAAAAACCATTTAGGTTATGCAGCGTAGTAATTTTTACCGAATTTTCTTTCAACTCCTAAGATCTGAAGCTGTTCTTACATGAGGAAAGATTTAACAAGGTCTTTGAGGTCGGAATAGTCTTAACAGGATGGGCGTCGGGGACAAGGTTTTAGGTAATGCATGTAGCTCTTTTTTGACTGCAGGCTGTATCCAAGGGAACGATGAATGGGAGGTTATAATTTATGAATTATAAATAACGTATTGGGGAAATCCCAGATCCAATCCCGGTGGATATATTTGGGTCAATTTATCTAAAATATAAGCGGTACGATTTTTTAGTCACTGTTACTTCGTGGGAAACCCAAGTTGTAAAGTGGCACAGGGGAAGGAACTGGCCTCTACACCCTGAATGTGTTTCACTCGCCTTAGGGCTTATTTCGGGGTGAGCTCTACCCTAATTATGAAAACCGACCTCCGAGTTGATTAAAGAGGATTTTACTGTGGATAGAAATGAAGTATCGTGTAATCCCTTGCTTAATTGATATTATAACTAGGAAAAGATAACGTAGAAATTAATAGAAAAATGTTGAAGTAATTAGAATCTAGCACGGCTGATTAGCAAGGCGCAAGTAATTCGTTCATATAGGGGTAGGTCCAGGCAGTGGTTAAAAACTCTTGTTGTCATCTATTATCTTTTAGTATTTTTCTACTTTCATTCAACCACGTCATATGCAGTGATACTAACCGGGAATTCTACTCATTAATCTAAAAGAACATTAAGTATCCAAGCTCTCAACAGAAGGGACAATTAGAGGTCTATCGTTTTGACCGTGCACTATGTGGGAATAGTTAACCACCCTCGAGTCAAGAGGATGGCATCATTCATCTGCCCCTACTATCACAAGCTCCATTGCACTCCGACAACACGTTATACGTCTTGTAACCGAAAATTCAGTCATGGGGACGAAGTGCAGACCAAAGATGTCCCATTTTATCTCCTGCCTCCCTCCTCATCCCAAGCCGAGCGTAAGCGTGCATCCCTCTTCGAGGATGAAGAGGAATTGGGAGCACGGATCGATGGAAGCGTGCCAAATTGTTCCATGTCTCCAATACAAGGAGGAGGGAGGTGAAAGAAAGGAGGGAGGGGAAAGAAAGGAGAGAGGAGGAGAAAGCGAGAGGGAGAGCAAGATGGAAATAAAGAGAGCTGGAGGAGTACTGGGCAGTCCTAATGGATTGGAATGCATTGAGATACGCGCGCGGTCCTCGCAGCCATGATCTGTGGCCGTTGGGTATATGCAGAGGGAGAAAAAAAATAAGGAACATTGCAATTTCCGTTCGCAAAAATATCTCAAAATATTTCACTCGAAAAGTAAAAAAAAATTTGCCATCTAGGTTGAAATGTCCATGGTTCAGAATTGGGGTGAGTTAGGATAATAGCGGTGAAATATGGCGATTGAAAATAAATTGGCAGAGATTTTATTAAGAATCTATGACGAAAATGCGAATATGTTCTAATGTCAAAGCGATTTTATTAAAAAAGGAACTCAAAAGTCGAATTCATTTTATAGGTGTAAAAAGAGAGCATAAAAATGTGTTAAAAATAATTTCTCAACCACAAGTTAACCACATGAAGCCTTTCGTAATTTTTTCGTGTAGGCTCCATTTGGCCAAATAGGTTGTCAAATGCAAGAATATCTTCGGAAAAAACGAGAAAAAGGAGTCAAAAGACCATTTTAGCGTCCTCAAGGCACCATATGTGCTATTTGCCGGCCGTTTGGTATACGAGCCATTTCGCATCGATTTCCCCGAGCGTGTGGCTGGCGGGAGAGCGACTTTTTTCCGTTCGGAACTTGCGCCATTTTTTCACTTTGCCACGCCGTGCTTCGACTGGATCCACAGGATTCGAGGGATATGGAAGGAAGTGGAGAAGGAAAGTATAATTTAATCTAACGCCGAGCGGAGGAAGTGCATCTAATCCTGATCAAATCTTCGTGGTCCCTTTGCTTTTTTTCTGTCCTTAATGCCATAACCGCTTGCGCTGAAAAATGGGTAGCATCCATCCCTTAAAATCTCCTGCTGAGAAAAATATGAAATGCAATTAAAACAGTTTTCTACGCGCTTACGAAATCGCTCCAAGCAATTTCCATCTCCATCTTCTGATGGTAACAACTTGCGAAATCGAGCTGCCGGTAAAGAGTTCGTTTAAATTTTAATTTCAATCGCTACAAATATTACAAGGAACTAGAGCTATCACGGCGATTAAATTTCTTGGGACATTTATGTTATGGAGATCGGCAAATAAACATTTTGCAGGCATTAAATGTATTTCCCGTTTAAATAGTATTAGTTTACGTCTTAAAGCGTGAAACATAAAAGAGCATGAAATAATTATCGGTGTTTTGAACAAAGAATTTATATTTTCAGATATCACTAATTAAAATGTTTAATAGTGATATTTGACACATTTCTTACAGTGGATAATTGTAAACTTTAGAGCATATTCCATAAGTGGTGGTAAGATGACTACTATAGAACGCAAATTTGTTTCGTCTTATCTTAAATCAGTACGCTACTAGCTAATACTATTAATATGAGATGAACTAAATAATCTGAAAAGGTTTAAACACCGAGACAATTTAATTGGCCTAGGGTCATAGGACGCGCTTAGTGGTACACGCCGCGACTGTAAAACTGAAGAGAAATGAATTATAATCCTCTTTATTTCAGTGCTTACTCTGAGCGTTAATAATTTTGTGTGAGACGCAAACTTCGCTTGCGGAGGAGAACGCCGTCATCAGAACACTCAGAACGATTGGATAGGAGATGATTTCACGCCGACTCGTGCCCCAAATTCGAAGTAGGATACCAGCTTGTCAGACATGATGAATGACATACGACTAGGAGGTTGTAACGCCAGAAGGATGACGAGCCAGAATAAAATGTGGAAAGAACCGTGAAGGCAAATGGCTCTTAAAGATCATTCACAGTGCAATATTACCCCAACAAATCCATTATGGCAAGATGGAGGGAGTAATAGCGGCTTAATATCATTTACGCGCCAGGTAGAAGATTTTTCTCGCAGGCTTAGGTAAAAATATTTTATATTCTGCTGTTGGAGTTTTATAAATTTAAAATTAAAACATACATAAGAGATTGTGAACGGAAAAAATACTCTTTGAGAAAAAGGGTAAACTCGCGCAAGTTTTCAATTAAAAAATATATTGCGATTTTATGGCAGAGGGTGTATTCCGAGGTTTGTGTACGCCTCGGAATTCATAAAAATCTCTTGTAATTGATGGTTTCAGGCGTGACTTCATGGAATCGATTCATATTTGAAAG
>LYUA01000127.1:443948-453959 GCA_002093875.1 Calopteryx splendens
CCTACGCTTTTCATCTTGCCTCAACGACCAAGTTTCCGAGCCATACAAAACCGCACTCCAATCAATGTCTTCACCAGTCTTTTCTACACATCCCTTGCCAAAGGCCCTTCTCTTCTTCGTAAAAGCTTCCTTGCCTCATCCGATTTTTCTTCTTATATCCTTTCCACAATGCCCACCTTCGAGCAAAACGCAGCCTAAATAGTAAAAATGTTCCTATTATTATCCTCTCCCTTTTATTGTTAATCTTTCGTTTCCTATGTCTCGAAAACCTCATTACCTTCGTTTTGTTCTTATTTATCTATCATTAAATTAATGAATGGTAAAGCAATCTGACTGGCTAAAACTTGTTCTGAATCGAGATACTACATGATCCACGAAAAAAAATATGTACAATTTTTAAATCAGTTGCTCAAAAAATGAGAGTTAATCGATTTTCTTTCGAACTACTCAAGGATAGAAAAGAATGAAATAGAGGCAAACATTAACTTGGTTTCTTAGAATAAAGAAAAATCAATTCAGTTCACTGAGTTTTCTCTTTTACTAGAGGTTATTAATCCGAATAAAACTAGAAATTTTACTTTCTATTATCCAAAACTTATTACCGTAAGGCATTGTTATTATTTTTCCGAGTTTGACTGGCGTCCCAGAACAATTTACCCTTAAGTGAAAACGCCCGAAAACCATTGAACCCAATGTGATGGAAGGGTTATGTTCTCGGCCATACCGGTTAATTTTGGAAATGAAATTTTTATCCACTTAAATGATAGACACCGCTTTAACCGTCACAGGCTCACCTGCATCCACGTCGCACCCTGTTCAGCGCCAAGAGGCCTTCTGACAGAGGGCGTTTAGGCACCAGACTTTAATTGTGATCGCAGGGAGTTTTCAACTTGTTTTATGATGTACTCGTAGAAGGAATGGCAAAAGCGAAAAAGACCTCCGTCGCTGCTCTTAAATGGCGTCACGCTGAATAGGTCTATTTCATTTTCCCTCCCCTAATTATCCAATTTCATTCACGCTAGATTGGATCATTGTAAAGCGTCGTCAGGTTTCTCAAATTCCATACCTATTCTCTTAGTAATTTTGCACGAAGTCCTTCATGTCTTTGCCTGAATGCCTAAATATGCTCGATCTTGCAGGAGCGTATAGCTAGGGCAAGTTAATTGAGCACGAATAATCTTTGAAGGGATACTTTATTTGGAAAGAGATATGAAATAAAGCTTGGAAATCTCTTGCCAAAATAGAGAACTAATTGTATCGTCCATAGTAACTTAACTTTCAAATACAAGATCACATTCACAAAGGAAAGTACTCATACATTACTACCCATGAATTCCACTTTTAGGGCAAATGCTCGAGTTGATAGATATGTAAACGTCTTTATTCGGACGAAACTGAGACCATAAGGTCCCTTCTTCCATATAATCTTTGATCTGAGGTGATAGCACCGCTACGCACCATTGGAAGATTTTTTCTATTTTTATTTAATAAATATCAACCTCTTACGATTGTTTCCTTTATGCGAGTCTTTGACATAAATTAAGGCATACATTTTCCGTATATTTTCTTTCCTTTGCAGTATTTGACCAGCACTAAAGGAATTCTAATTCATAATCCTTTAACTAAAACTTAAAATCGTCCTCATGTCAATTCGTCTCATTATCAGGTAGAACGTATGTATTGCGCACAAGTATATATTCCATACATTAGGGAAACTGTACTCAGAATTTTGTCAAGCGCATGCTTCGTGTTCTCTTGCGTTCTGTACTTCACTAAACGAAACCCAGACGCTTGGAAACAGAACTCCCCGAAGAATGATAACTCGACGGATATTTAATGAAGGAAGAATGAGCTGAGAAATCCCTGCATGAGTCCAACGTTATAAGATTTCAATGGAACGCGTGGGACAAAACAATATTATTCGATCACTCTCCAAGACCTTATTTCTTTTTGAAAAGACTATAGTAAATACAAATAAGACGTCAGAGAACATTATGATTTTTGGTATTTGCTATGGAGAATTAATAGGTGACCGGTTTTCTGGAACGAGGAAGTTTTATGTCAGTATTTCTTTATCTTTATGAAGAGCATAATATTTAAAGTAACGAGTATTACCCAAATATAATGTTTCATAACGCATTGACTACCTAGGTTATATAAAACAAGTCTGATATTTTTTTTACAATTTAATTGCACTGATCTGGTTCCAGATTAAAATCAAAGTCACATTCAATATAAATGAGTGAGTATTATTACAAGAGAATCACAGGTGGAAAGGAAATGAATTTAATCAAAAATTGATTTGGAATCAGGAGAACTCCTGACTGCTGAATCCATCAGATATTCAGGAGCCTAAAATACCTTTAATTCAGATTCTCATTACAAAATTAGGGTGCATGTAAAATTAAGAATAGATGAACCTTCCTTTCCTTATGTATACTCATGTGAAGAATTCTATATATAAAATTTGCGAGCGCAAATCAAGAAACTAAACAAGGTCATGTACAAAAGATGAAATTCTTTAAATCCCTATAATAAATAGGGCGGCTCTGTTTTTGACAAATCGCTACGATGATCGAAGTAAGTATCTAAGGATTTGGAAGCCAGCAGTATTTCCGACCATACGGCGTTCGCCTTTGTAAGCCTATGGATGGAAATTGACAATACTGCTCGCCTGGAAACGAACCTTGACAAAACGACGCAAAAGGGAGGGAAGTGACAGGAGGAGTAGAGGGGAAGGAGTGGGTAGACATTAAAGACGAGACGGCAACATGTTAAAGGAGATTGATGACTTAATGCCGTTCGGCGTCGTTTCCCAGTCACAGACGCGCGTTGAAAAGTTACAAAGGGTGGGAAGAGAAAATCTAATTTGTCGCCTAGTAAGTAGAAAAAAAATGAACAGAATACTTTCGTTCCCATATTTTAGATTATGCCAAAGTTACTATTATTTCTTAGTTGAGCATTTTTTTTACCGAGGAAGAGCTAAGAAGTGGCAGAGCGACAAATATTCAGTCACGGATTATCGAGTAGGATGATCAACGGAGATGCGAATATTTTTACCGACTAGTACATTCATAAAAATTTGGGGAAATCTCTTTCAAATTAAAAATGTAGAAAATAACTTAACCAGCTCTGAAAGTCGTTCGGCTTAACTCAGTTAATTCAAGTTAACTGTAGATATTACGAGGAGCGCGTCTAGGAGGAGTCCTTGGTACTTGCTACGCCTTAGGACATTTTTCTTACGAGAATGCATGAAAGAGTTCAAATTTATGGCATCATTGTTTTACGTCAATACATAATCCCATAATCATGCTCGCCATTTTTTAAACATAAATGAGTTGAAACTGTACTACTAATAGACGATGACTTTTATTATGCCGAGATCTTAAGGATTACGTATTTGAAAAACCTGCAATAATAGGTTTCGGTTACAGCCATGGTCATGAATTGGCTGCCTATCGTTTCTTGATTTTGAGGATCATTCAGAAAGGACTCATAATTTCCAAACGTCGAAAATACCGAAGTTGTGGCATTATATTCTCTAGAATCCGGTTTTCGTCTTAATTGGCGATGATCCGAGATAAGTTGACGGTGGAATAAATACAAATTATCATCGTTGATCAGGAGATGATTACCAATAAAGTGGTTTTCAATCAAAGACAGATTAGTTGAGCCAACCATTGCTTTGATCCATGCCTTCTGCATGGCTTAAAAAGCATATGCATCTGTCAGATAATCAAGATACTTTTAAGTAAGTATACGTGAAATTTTTCAATGAACTATAACTGGACAAATATGAACATTAGGGGAGGATAGTTGTATATAATATATCATTATTGTAGTAGTTGTGCACAATATATCATTTCATAGGTCCTGAGCATTGGAAGCAAAATTATGAATTTCCGCGGCCTATTTTCAATTCAAAAAGGGCAAAGTACTGGTTTTGCCGTGGGGCCTCGGAAGTGGGTAGGTCTCAGTTGCGCCTGCGGTAATGAGTCTGTTCCCACTGACGGAGCGATGACTAAGTCCCCTCCGAAGGACTCCGTACGCGGGGCAATGAGTAAAAACCCAAGAGTTACTTCGCCCTTTGCAATAACATCCGGCGGCCCGAGACTGTTTTATCTCATCCTCAGAAGAAAAGCACTAGCAGGATCCCTCCTGTGACTCCACGCCCTCAACTTTAAAACTCGTCTCCCGCCGAACTTTCGCAGATCAAAGACTCAACTCTCTTGAGCGCCTTTACGCTCACGGCGCCATCTTCGCCTAAGCCTTCCTCTCCATTTGTTTGAACTCCCGGGGGCGAGCAAAAGACATTTTGTGTGGAAGATTTGTGTTGGTGAAATGGGTAGGTTGTTCCCAGAATTGGCTGAATCGCAGGTTATCGTGACCAACATCCCAGAGGCTTTGATGATAAAATTCTGGAGCGAAAGCAAACCACAATAGTTTTGTTTTTAGCTTATATGGCATGGGCTAATTTGCAGGGAGATAAGATGGGTTTTCTCAAATATATTCTGAATCCATCATTAGAAATCGCATTCACTATCAAGGTTTAACTGGTTACATGTCGATGCTTATTTTATGTGCTTTACCGTGCCTCATTATTCGAAAAATTCCTCGGTAGCATTCATAAAGAGGACCTTTGCGAGATATAGGTACATAAAGTTACAACAATTATATACACTAGTTCTTGTGGAACATAATTGCCAATTAATTTAGTATTTTGGCACAAATAAATTTAGCAAAAATTTTTCTGTGCCATACGTATCGGTAGTTAGCTCCCAAAATCCTCTGGGAAAGGGTTTAGGTATTTCAATGAAATTAAAATAGCTTTAAATATGTAAAATTCGTGTAGATTTATTTTCATGTTGAAGGCATCTTTAATATCAAAAGAAGAAGAAAAATATTCACGTAGTGGGTAGAGATGATGTTCCCGAGGGCGCGATTTTAGAGATTTTTGTTGCGAGTTACCGTTTTCACTACCAATGACTTAAATGTTTCCCCATAGCACAGTTAACGAGGATGGATCCTGTGCCCCAGCTCCAATGACTCTTGATAGCGCTAGGAAACGGG
Organism: Calopteryx splendens; assembly: GCA_002093875.1. Classification (NCBI taxonomy): domain Eukaryota; kingdom Metazoa; phylum Arthropoda; class Insecta; order Odonata; family Calopterygidae; genus Calopteryx; species Calopteryx splendens. The sequence goes on from LYUA01000127.1 coordinate 449,019, forward strand.
TAATGTTGAGTTTCTTTAGCGTGGAATTTTAAAAACAGCAATGACGTTTTCGTTGCCCATCGCGTAAATAACGATAATGTAAACGAGCAGGCATTATGAAGGCCCACGATTGTGGTCCTAAAGGAAGTTCAACAAGTGCACAAATAAAGTTCTTCATTTTGTGTCCTGCCGTTTGAAAATAACTTTACCCCAAAGAGCGGTTCTCTAAGGAATCTCTGAGTGCTGTCATTATATATTGACAATAGTAGTTTACTCTGTTCTCCGCTAAATTATTAATGTTCTCATAACCCACACTCAAATTTCTGAGTGTTGAACTCTTACACAAATTTCGGACTGTCACTCCTCTTTACTTATTTTCTCCCATCTTGCATTATGTGACCATTCTTAAAGAACCGTAAAAAAATCCGTTTCAATCAAAGAAACGTGCAAATAACTCAATTAATTTTATATCTCTTCAATTCCTATTTTATGAAAAACACTTCTAATGCAGGAAAAACTCATGTTGCATCATTCTTCTTATAGTTTTACTTAAAATATGTTCAAACAACATGATTTGCTGCTGTGATCAAAGTAACCAGGAAAAGCCACTTTCTGGTTCGATACAGAAGTAACTTTGAAGTCTATTTTATCCCGTCTTTGATATGCATGATTGTTCCTTTAAACGCATGCGGATATGTGAGCAATTCTTTTCACCTATAACGAGTTTAAACTACTTAGATCAGTTTATTTGTCTTTTTAAGGCAAATGGTAGAATTTTCGAAGCCGAATTCCTCAAGACAAGTTTCTCGTTAACTTTCTAAATTTATCAACGTGTACATACTGTCCATTGCGAGAATATTTTAAAGACTATAATGATATTTTACAAGTAACTGACACTTGCATTATTTAGCCTTTTTCTCACTTTGGATCGCACGCTATTTTTAACTGTTTTAGGAGTGTTTCATACTGCTTACCTAAGGACTTTCATTTGCTCCAGCAACATTTCTAAAATCAGAATTTTGTGAGTGCACATAGGAGGTTGCTAGTTTGGTTGCTCAAATTTCACGGCATTTACAAATTCAGGATTGTATTCCTCATCTTTGAGAGCAGAAAAATCGCTACGGTGTCCCAGTGATTTCAATAACGTTTTGGTGCAGCTGAGGCCTTTTTGTTCTCCATCTAGATCCGTCAACTTAGTTTGGTATTCCTTAGTTACCATTTCATATAAGATTCAGAAAGGTTTCTAAAAGCGCATTAATATGTTGTCCCTGTGTTATGGAAAATTGAATAATGCCGTTGAATAATTTGTTCCTCTATCATTTCCCAAGAACTCAGAGTCACCGTATTTTTTGTAGATAAGATTCTCTCATCTCTTTTTAAGACACCTGGTTCTTCTTTCTTCGTCCAATTTATATGAAAATTATAGCACGCTAAAGTCGGTTCGTAGAGGATTCGGAGATTCTATAAACAAGGTATGTGAAAGGTAACACGTGTAACCATACTATTCCTTATATAAGCATATATTCTTCTAAATATTGTGCACTGTGAATTTTTTGTGTCAGTCTCTGTAATATTGTTACAAGCTATGTTTTCCTTTCTAAAAATAGGAAGGTTTGATGAAATATGAACTTTTCAACTTCCACATATAAGTTTAATTTCTACGACCACGGTTTCCATGCAAAACTAAATCAGGTGACTCTACAAGAAATGCATTTGTATATATATGCGCAAGGTGGTTTGGGAGAGGGGGAAGTTGGCGATTTTAGGCGACTGAGGAAGGGGAGGGTGGGGGGGAAGAAAGAGGGGGTGCATATGGTGTGCATATTGTGCAGGCGTCACATTGGGTGGGATAGGGATGGAGTAAGGGAAATGCAGGAGTCTCATATTTCTGAAAATAATTTAATCCGCCAATAACTACATTTATGAGTATGTTTCAGAGAAGGTTATGATCAAGTTCGTTGTTCCAAGGATTTCAATGATTTACGAGGTGAATATTTATTTTTAATAAAGCATGGTAATATTGTCTATCCTGATGGTCTTTTCTCACTAAGCTGCAAATGAACACCTAAAAATAAATTAATGACAAATGAACATATAATAATACCAAATATTTGTTTATAAATGGTAATATAATTTAGAAAAAGTAGTATATATAGCGTATTCCATGATCGCAGTTTACATATTTTGATAATCTGTGAGTGGAAAACAATTTAACTATTAGTTTTTATATTTTATTTTATTATCTTTTTATTGAAAAAGAAATTCTTTCATAAGGTATTATTTTCCGAAGTTTTAAAGTCCTCCCATTTGAATAAGTCATTATTTAGTGGGAATCTTCTTGGGATCAAACATTGCAACTGTATTTTTCAGTAGTAAGATGTCAAAGCTGGGGAGTTTCAACTTGGTTACCATGTTTCAACGTTAATTAGACAGATCGCTATCCTTTTCGAGCATCCTCCCATTCCGGGATTTTATTAAGAGCGCCACGAAAAGACATTCACGATAGCTGGAGAAAAGCAAGCAAAAAAATTCCAAATAAAAGTGGGTGCATGTCTCTCAGGCTTCCACTGCATATTTCCATTTCTCCTTAGTTTGCATCTCTTGAAATTCCCGCTTTAAGAATATGAAGACGTCTGGCGCTCATCTTACTCTACTTGTTCGGCAGCACCCATCACATTTATGTAAGCCTCATTCTGAATTTTTTTTAAATCATAATTCTATTTTTCCTTTGCGGCAACACCTCCGAACAACGGAAACCATTCGTGGTGATTTGATTTATTCTAACGGTTTAGCACACTTCGACGTAACCTTGCAGAAAGCTTGACATTGGCATGTGCCTCTTAGATGGAGTAAAGGCTCTTAAGTGATCTAGGTCGTACGCTTCTCTGAGACTCGTAAGGAGGTTTTGATGATTACCACCCCTTGTATCTCATTTCAAGGTCAAGGGTTTCTTAAAATGACATGTGGTCTTTCTAACGATATGTAGGGCTCTCTCTTCCGTTTTTTTATCATTATTTACTACTCGAACTGAAAATTAAAACAAAAAATTCTGAAGTAAATATAGTTGATATATGCATTTTTCGCCCATTATAGCATCAGTTTGGAGATGTTATCACGAGTCAGCCAAAGATCAGCTTCAAAGGTAGCTCGAAGATGAACCAAGCATATATTTAATCGGATAAGTCCCGGTGGAAATTTTTACATGAAGCTAATCCTCAAATTACTTATCGTAACTAATGATATTTTGTCACAGAATCGTACTTCTTAATTAGTTTTACTGGTGTTTATATTAAAATATCAACTTCAGCTCTCTTGCCTTGAATGAATGAATTTATGCTCAAATATACTACGAAGTGAAACGGAAATGAAAACCTTCGGAGAATTTACCTATCTATTAAAAATAAAATTTTCAAAAACAAGGATTTCGAATCGAAAAGAATAGCTTAAGCCCAGGCATACTAGTTTTAAGAATAGAGATGGCATTAAATAAAATTAATCGAGAGACGCTGCTGGGGTAGATAATATCCCTGTAGAGTTGCTTAATGTGTAGGAAGACATGGAAGAGATAGTTTTTATGGGGTTATTCGCAGCATATTATGGGATGGAACGTGACCAGAAGACTTGGTTAGATCAGTATGAATTCCCGTCCCAAAAAAGGGAAAATCAGCAGTATGTGAGGATAGGATAGAAAACTTAGGTTGTTTAATTTCGCACTCAGCAAAGATAGCTCTAGGGTCATTAATACGAGGATGGAGAAGAAGGTAAGCGATTACTTAGGAGAGAATCAGTTTGGGTTTGGAGAGATAGGGGCACACGTGACGTCCTAACAGTAATGACGCAATTGATAGAAATGAACATAGGGTAAAATCAGGATGTGTTTGTCTGCTTTGCAGGTCTCGAGAAGGCATTTGACAGAGTAAATTGGGATCCTCTAATAAAAGTATCACAGAAAATAGGGTTGGACTGGATATATAGGAGACTTATCCGAAGCCTGTACATGTGTCTAAGACTGCACAGGTGAGGGTAACGGATAAAGAAACAGCGTGGGCAATAGTAGACTGGAGGGAAAGACAGCATTGTCCGTAGTAGTAGCATGACTTTATCGAGGTAGAAACATCAAGACCGTGAGAAACAATTGGTTTTGAATAAAAGACGTTCTCAAAATCCCCTGATAATATTACTTATTATACGAAATAATACACCCACCTCTGTCCCAACATTTTCTCTCTGCATGGTGGATGAAGTATCAATAGTTTGTTACAAATTTAACGAGAAAATACTCTGCATCATATATTCTTCTCCGTGCTATGTCTATCCTGTTGAGCTAACGCCGGAAAGATGTCCTCAATGAGAGTTATAGGAACGTGAGCTGAGATTTTCTGGAGAGAGCAACAGATCTTGGTCAGGATAAATATGTTACACATATGATCAATATGATTATGGAAGAATAGAAACGTCACTAAAACGGAAGTTTTGTGGGTGGGATACTGTGTTTGATAACCATGAGCACGTCATCCAGCAGGGGTATTCATTTTCATTCCGTTTTGGTTCTACGAGGAAGCCACTTGATTAGCAGTAAATCATACGTAGTGTGAGGTGTTGATTTGCATCACGTATATGAATATTTTCTTCAAAAGGTCAATTTCTTCTACTCTCCAGACGCAAATCCTTCTTCGTCATGAACGCATTATTGCAAATGATAATTACGCAGGTAGAGTCTAAGAGATGCCTACCACAGCCGCGAGTAGTGCAAAATTCACCACAGACACTTAAGCTCATTGTCCCAGCATTGAATTTGCGGTGCATGTCCATTCGGAATTAAATGTTTCCTCCTACTACTGAAATTCGTGAACGAGCAGGTTTCGTGGGCGAGGATCGGTTTGCGTCGGTCCCTTTTCAGCGCACGACACAGAAAAGTCCGTTCGATTTTCATCTTTTTTTCACACACCACCACCCCCCCCC
>LYUA01000127.1:499435-511798 GCA_002093875.1 Calopteryx splendens
CCCGCGCGGACGAGGCCGGGGGGGGGTTGGAGGTGCTTGCGGGGGAGGGCGAGAGGTGCAGGCTCCCCGCGCGGGCGAGGGAGTTGCGGGAGCAGTCCGTCCGAATTGGGTTAATGAGGGGGTGTAAAGCGGGGAGGGGGAGGGTGGGGGCTGGAAAAGGATTTTCGGCCAAATATTTTCCCCGGGATTTTCTGGAGTCGGGTCCTGTGCGATTGGACCCGTTGGTAATGGCCTGACCCTTTGGCACCTGCTGCCGGAAGGGAGGGGGGGGGAGGAGGGACTGGGGTCGGCAAAGCCACTTTCGGCCATTAACGCGCCAATGCATCAAATGTGCCCGCACGAGGAAAATTGGCGTGGAATACCTTCAAAAGAGCTCAACTACTCCATAATTGAGAAATACTTCACTTCAAACCAACCGAATAAGCTTTGAATATGATCCGCCGGTACGAATAGGCCGACTGGGTCAATGTTGGCGAACGTTTTTTTAAGCAAAATTATTTTCAATTGGAATATGTTCTAACTACGGAATTTATTTTAATATCCCGACAAAAATGCGTTATGATGAATATTATCAAACTTGTTCACATTCACAAATTGGTTTCCCACACAAGGTATTCCATTTATTTTAACTGCAATTCAGCCAACGCTCCTAAAAAGAGTCTCAGATTTGCGCTGCCATTTTTCATTCTATTGATGAATTTTTATGTTGAAGATCGCAATTTTCATGTGATTGTGACAATTTTGCCTATGATGAACTCACTAATTGATTGTAAAATAATTTCCGACGAATTTCTTCTCTACGATAAATTATCTTAGCCTTGCTCTCAGTTATGACTCGATTTTCTGGTATTGCCCCAACAATCAGAATGCATTTTGTTTGCAGGTGTCTCAGGGGTCTGAAATGGGTTCGAGTAGAATAAAGTGATTTTTCATAAGGTTTATATAGGATTCTCGATCTTAATGCATTCCCACTTATCGAGCAGAGGAATGAATATGCTATGATGTGACAAAATCACAACTATATTCAAAACTGTTAAGTGGGCGATGTCTGAAGCAGCCTTGAAAGTGTGAACTAATTCATTGAAAAAGTATAAAGTCATTGATGTTAGATATTCCTACATATATTGCGTAGGGTAATCTTTCATAATTCTTCAAGTAATATCTCCAGTAGCAACAGGTGGAGCAGCGGTGTGGTTTGTGTTGTCTTGTAATCTAAGTTACTTGACTAAGGTTGTATTACAGCGGAACCAGATTGATTCTTTCGTTCGTTCTATTAAATGTCAGAAAAAATCAACGACAGAAACGATATTTGATCTTTAAATCCGACGCAAGTTTCTCCACAGGATAACTACGTCAGCAAAAATGTTTTCCCAAATATGATAGGATATATATTTCTTTTATCCATGACATCAGAATTTTTCCAATTGATACTAAAAGATAAAGATCCTAGAGGAATTGTTCATCACCAGGTCTTTAAAAATAGTAATTGCTGGTACATCACATTGTGAAACTTCATGTTAAAGGTTACAAAGTTTTCAAGGAATAAGTACGTTTTGAAGGAATGAATTTCAAGGAATAAGTATACAGCGAGCCAAACTATAAAGGTTGACAACATTTTTATTGATGTAAATAATTAGAGTTGAAGAAGGGATAAATTTATTGAATCAAAGTTAAAGAATAAATAAGTTACAAACTTGCATAGGAAATGAACACTAAAATTTGATGCCGGCGTAATACTAAACGAATGAAAATTAGAGAAAAACTTAAAACGCTCTCTTTGAAATTAATTCATTTTTATCGCAAGACGTTTAAAAGAGATATTCTTTTTAAATTCTGATACATTTCTTTGTATTTGAATATTTTCGAAGGTTGCATGTTGCATTAATAGAAATGTTTCACAGAAGAGAAGGAACAAGTGCATACGTAATAAGACATCAAAATAAAGACTCTTCCTTATTTTTAACTAAGTTTGGTCCTCTTAACATGCATTTCATATCATTTCCATATGAATTTAAGTGCCCACAAATATCATGTCTTGCAAATAAGAGCAAGATTACGCCACTCAAGTTTGAACTTGGTTCCGCCTTGATATAGGCAATTTTCAAATCCTGATAAAATGCCTACATTGCAGGAGAATAACTAATACTGTCCATATGACAACGAAAGGAGGTCTTTTCATGGGCTTAGATACGTAATTCTTGATCAAATTAATCATCTTTATCCTATTTATAATTAATGATATTTTTGTACCATTCATTCCTAAGACAAGAAATTACCATAAACTTAAAACAACATAATTTTACTTGTTACAATAATTGTGACATCCCTTACAGAAACTTCTCAATCCATTTCGAATAAGGGAATAGTACCGTCCCCATTAGCTATTACCAGATTAGATCAATATATTTTAGATGCTGGACTTTTAAGCCGTTTCTCAAGCAGAAATTAAAAATGAGTTAGAAAAAAACTCACTGATAATACTCATGTATTGTTACATGAGAGGGTAGACGCCTAGAACAATGCTAATAGTTAAGTTATAGTACTAAGACAACTCGAATAAACTCCATGTAGGGAGTACATGTATTTAAAAAGAACTAAACTTTATAGGTGGGTGCCGGAAAGGCAACGAAATAAAATCTCTTTCAGGAGGCTTCATTCATAAAAAACGATAGAAAACGGATAAAGCTCTTATTTTTTCGAAGCGTAAACGGACGGGTTATGAAGTAAAACTAGAAATAAACCAAGGGCGTGAAGTACTGACGTAGGCTTTAGAAAGGTCTACCCGTGTAACAGGTATTTCCGTACAATCGAATTTCCTGCAAACAGGTGTATTCGACGTTCCTTCGACCATTTTTCCACGAAAACTGACAAATCTCGGAAGCTCAGAATTTCCAATATGTGACCATTTTCAATTCAATCGGAAATCAATTTTGGGAATATAGGCTATTATAAAAGTACATGAGAAAATGTTTGCTAAGTTACTTGACATTATATTCAAAGAAAAAAAAAACTTAAAGTTAATTTTTAAATTTATGGAACCGGTAGGAACGTTCTTCATTTTGACCTTCCCTGGTGACGCACAGTGTGTCACCATACCTGAGCATATATTATCCAATGAACAGATTTTATCCTGAGTACGTATCACTAAGGAAAACCAATGAAGTTAACGACATCGATGATACTTTGAATAAAATAAATAAGCATAAGTATTCCTTTGTTTGAGCTAGTTGTAGGAAAAACAATCGCTAACGGCTGAATTAATCATAGATTTTGATGACCAGGGGTCTACAAGAGATCATTTGAGAATAAATAATGTGAAAATTCGCCTGCGCCTTTCCGAAGAAAAGCTTTTTCCCATGAACCTCCAAAAGAGTGCGTAAAATTAAGGCCTGGGGATGAATCGAATAAATTGGTGTCGGGGGTTGTATTAACAAAACCGAGATAGAAACAGAAATTAATGATTCCCAGAAAATTTCTTACCTTTCCTTTTCTTAATAAAATAAAAGTAAATTATCGTTGAATGCATAATTATATACACACCTACTCTACAAATCAATCATTCCTTTTTACTAACAATCTTCAACGATATTAATTTCAAACCTCGTTTTCTTGTATCATATGTGAAAGTTCACCTCAGTTATTGAGGAAATGTACTTGATTACTTGTATTTAACTTTGGTGGTGAGTTAACCCAGTAGTAAATGAGTACGTAATGATATGTACCCATATTTTAAACGTCAACTAGAAATAAGTGCATAGGTACGCCATGACAGTCTACGCTATAGACGTTAAATTAAAATACGATGTAACAAAAATTAGTGATTTTAGATGAGTATAGTATACTGCATTGGTATATGCACTAAGGTTATTTTCGTATTTTATTGTTGTTTGTCAAATAATCATAGCCGAAAACTGATATCAATTTTGCATGAGTAAACGGATTTAGATCGTTTAATAATTTATTATTAGGCCAATTAGGATATTAATCGAAATTCGGTTGTACTTTATGTATCTATAAATTTTCATCAAATTATAAACACTAATTTGACCAATCTTTTGAAGCTAATTTGTTTAGCCATAAAAGATTCTGAATATCCTTTTCAATTGAATTTACACAATGAAGTTCATTAAGGTGCATAACAATGATCAAGAATTACTGTCTGCTTTCAAACCTAGATATATTAGTAAGAAATACATGTTAACTTCTTTCATGTACATCACCAATTAGATTAACATGTTTTTTTAGTTTTAGATAGAGGAGAATTGACGCTATGAAATGCGCATTTCACCTGCCAGCTTCAAATTTATTACATATCACGTCACGAAAAAAGGATAAATGTTCCTTTAGTTTTCATTACTTTGTAAAATAATGCTTACAAAACAAAAATACGCAGAATAATTTGCATTGCTAACCACTTATAAAGGGGAAATAAAAAAATAACCTGAAATATATGTATTAGATTCTTCTCTGGTACGTTTGTAACACAGTTTATTTCCTAAGTTGTTTACTAAGAAATGGGAAGGTATGATTAATTAAACGACTACTCTAAGACGTTTGTCTCTCTGTGTGCTATTAAAGTATTTCTGTCTCATGTGAAGGATTTCTCAAAAAAATCAAGCGAGACATACGGAACTTGTTCGGAAAGAACGGTGGCCACTCTGCACCAAACTCGAGCTGATTAGAAGATATGCTCCATTAGATGTTTCATAGCGCGTTTTAGTTATTACATGATTTACCCTCATTATGAAAAGCATAACGGGACTATTTCTTCCCATCGCCTTCTCCTATTGCCTAGTTGTTATTTTACGTCATTTATTCGTAAATGAATCTTAGTTTACCTCTACTGTTACCGTTTTTAGATGCAATTGAGTTACCATTGCTTTCTGGTCTGGATCCCAAATTTAAGCGAATTAGGCATATACTCGACAACGCCAGATGTTTTTTCCCACTTGGCACTGTTAAAATGGCTTGAAAATGGAGATAAACCGTTTAGAGCCGATTAGAGTTTGCTTTCCTAGAAAAAGGTGTTATCGGGACCACTCATTGGATACTAGGCCAGCACAGAGAATAGATTAGACAACTCATATAACATGAAAGAAATATACTCACCAGCTTATAGATAAGTACCTACTAATTCTTCTATCACACAATTTATGATCAAACTGAAGCCAAGGATAAGCATCCTAACTTTTTTTTAAATATTTTGTTGTCTTTTCCTCTTGTTTTTCCAAAAATGAATTCAAAAACGTCCTTTTAAACTTTCTAATAGTGAAGTCCCTGACAACCCTTACCGCACGTCTACATGGCGGTTAGATGGGTGTGATGTGGGCGTAGATGAACGTTCGGTGTCAAATCAACACTACTTAAAGCTGAACTACATAAAACTGTAATTGCAAACGTAACCGACCATCTGAGTAAATTGCATGCATGTGAAAATGGTTGAGTCTTGTGTCCGCCGAGCCGATTATATTTTTAGCTCTCACTACTCTCACGTACGGCTTTTTCAAAGGACCCCCTCTATAATAATCCTTCCCTTCTCTCTCCTTCTCCCCCGCACAGATGAGGCCGTCCTGCGTGTCCCCTGAGCCGCGATGGTGGCGCTTCCGTGCGGCCGGGGGATGAGGTAGACCCAAACCAAGAGGGACGTAGACACGTGGGCCGCCGGCAGATGCTTTGCGAGCCCCGGGACGACGACGCTCCGCACGACACAGGCGTCGGCGGCCGCGCCACCGGGGATGGCGCCGGCGGGGGCGGCCAGCCCTCCTCCTCTGTTGCGGGGGCCGGCGGCGGCGGCGTCCGGTGGGACATTGGCGGGAGCGGCATGGGCCCCCGGGAGCCTCCTCTCAGTGGTGTCCGCTGGGAGCCCGGCATCCCGGACATCGCCTACGACCCGGAGACCGCCGCCGGCGCCGTGGCCGCCGCCTACCGCCAGCACCATCTCCGGTTCGCGACGGACCCCAACTCCGCCGTGGCCGCTCCTCTCGCCCCCTATCCCGTGCAGCCCCCCAACGTCCCCCCGCAGCTCCCCCTCCCGCTCGCCCTGCCGATTGCCGCTGCCCTTCCGCCTCCAGCCGGGTCCACGGCGCTCGCGGGGCCCCTCCGCCCCAACCAACCCCACCACAGGTCGGCCTCGTCTCTCCCGCCGCCCCCTCCGCCCCCGGAACCGTTCGCCATCATGCGGAGCAAGGCGTCCAGCAGGAGGGTCCGAATCAACGTGGGAGGGGTGCGACACGAGGTTAGTGACCAATGCCCCTCAGCGTCTGCGACCTCGCTTCTGACCCTCGGGAGTCGACTGAGAAATATTGCTCTAATGTAGTTACGTCCCAGCGCGAGGGCACGGTTCCCCGTGATGCAGTGATGAGTAAGAGAGAGGATGCTTTAATTACCAAGATGAATTCTGCAGGGTATCGAATATTTACGGCGCTCAGAGTATACTGCCTTCCAGGGTCGAGACCCCGGGTTCGATTCCCCCCAATATGGGCGAAGTTGGAAGTAGTATTCCGATCTCCACTTGGGTATTATATGGATAGTACTTCAGTCCAGCCTCTTTTCGCTAGATGAAACCTTGGATTCATTAGCATTCCATAATGCCAACTCCTGGGTTTCGATTGACTCTTAGTCCATTCGAAAAAACCTGCAAACCCTTAATTATCAAAGTATGCTATTTGTGCGGTGTAAGACTTCGGTAGCAAATTGCCTTTCCTAATAACTACCACAATTTGGCAGTAACTATAAAGAATTAGTTATTAATGCTAAAATATGACAAACCTCTGGAATATTATTTATATTCAGCGACAAGTAAGTAATTTGATTTGGTGTTGTACAGAAATCTCCAAAACCCCAATGATCAAAATATGGGCCAAGTGCTTTATTCAACTGTCTCTTTGAGTGCTCGAATCAAAATTCAACTAAATCATTGACATCATGTATAAATTTATAAGTCTCTCTTGTATGTCTCTTCTCAGTATTTATTTTCATTGGATAAAAACATAAAAATATCTTTATCTATATCTCTACCCTTTTGTATAGAAACTTCTGTCAAAATATTTACCCTGATCAAAGAATGAACGACTATTAGCAAAATCTATCTACTAGTGAGTATGCAAAGCAACAAAATAGTACTGTTTATTTTATAAAAAAATATGAACCTATTGAATTTTTGGGATATTTTTCGCTCTGATCATAAAACTCCTGCAAACACAAAATTTGAATGCCCCAAAAATGTATAATAATATTAGGTAAAAATTCTAAAAAGTATGAAAGAAGAACTAATATTATGGATATCATTTCGTTCATCACCAACTACTAGTTCTTATACATTATTACAACAAGATCAATATGCTAGGATATGTCTTAAGTTCAATGGTAACTCTATTCTACCCTCTCTGATATTCGCTGTCAAAAGTAAAAGTAACCAATTCTTCTGTAGCCCCTCTTTGCTAAAATTTTTTGTTTCATTTAATTTATAATAAACGTTTTCTTATAGCCCCTGAGTTGCATACTCAACTCTTTTGGCACTCTAAATCCTTTTATTATTCGGTATAGGGTTGAAAATAGTTACATTTGGACTTAAATTGGATTAACATTAGAATTTTTTACCTTGATCTCGAGGTGTTTTTATGGAGTCTCAGGACCCTTCCATACAGTATACAGCTCGATCCCGTATAACCCTGAAGGCACAATCTAGATATCAATGACAGTTATTGCAAGAGTTATTTTGAATACTTATCTTACTTTAATATATATCTTAAAGAAAAAAATCACTTTAGAAATACTTAGGATCGAATCCGATGAATCTTGGACGGGAAATCGCATTTATCTGAGGATTTCTCGTTACGACCAACATCTTCCCAGAAATCGTTTTTTTTGTGCATTTAAGTTTTAGGCGCTGAGTGAATTGCTATCGTATCACATAAGGAGAATATATTCTATGTTGTAAAAATAGTAGTAAAAATCAAATTAGGAATAGAACCATACAATGGAGTTTCAACTAAGATGATTTTGAAATAAAATGTTTATTAATTCATTAGCTCGTGATGACAGTTTTTATGCCTCCAGCTAAATAACTGTGGTGGTTACATTTCAATTTTACAAATACGTCATTCATGGTTCTATTTTGTTTAGTAACTAATCTAAACTGATAAACAATATTTTATGTAAATTAAATATAGGGGGCAAAATTTATGCTTAGGAAATAAAAATCCAGTAAATAAAGGTGTGAGAAACTTTCATAATTTCCTACTAGATACTCAAGCTAGAGAAATTGAGTTTTGTCACCCATGTCGTAAACCCCTTCAGTTGGCTTATTCATCTCCGGTCCAAACTTACACGAGTTCTGGAATGTGAGTGTTTGGGAAACCCCATGGTCATTCGGGAGTTCAGAATATGTCAATTCGAAATCGAACGAATGGCCCCATTTGGTTCCAAGAGATAAACTATAGGTATGTAATGCATTTCCTTTACACTAGGCGTCTACTCAATAATATGTTTATTTTTCAATGATTAATGCGATTTAAAAATTTTCCTTAAAAGCTGTTCATATTTCACAAACACACAGTATATGCCTTTGAAAAAAAAATATAATATTTTTAGGAATTAATTTTCAGTAATTTATTGCTTCGAAAATTAAACTTTTCCAAATATTTTCCATATAAGAATTATATAACTTTATCCAGGACGCGTAGAATATTGAAAGAATCACAAAAGCCTTAGAATTGGCATAATATCCTTAACTGTAACGCAAATCAGTATACGGAAAGTTTTTTGGAATACCCACTGAAAAGTTCACTCTTACCATTTTACTCCTAGATGAAACACGAATAAAGATTAAGTACGCTTATTTACCGTAACTGTTGTGTCTAGTGGAGAGTAAATTTAGGAGGTGAACATTGAAAGGGGTGACCTTCACCCTGGTAAGAACTTTCATAATAGACGTGGCACAAAGACAAAGTTCTCTGATAAAGCTGTTAAATGGATAATACCGCAGATCAAGTTCAACGAGTCAGACGAGTGCCCTAAGGGTAGCGCTCCTGTCAACCATCCCAAAGGCATACTAATCAATATGCTCAAATCCCCCCCGGAGCACGAGTGCTGTATTGTTTGATTGTGGTGTTATTGAATTTTTTATTCGGGTAATATGTAGCAAGAACTGAATGAAACCTAAAATCCGATTCACTATCACACACTCTGTGATACTCAGCCCCATTAAACACAGCGCCCCCTTGTTATAAAACAATATTTTACTATAACAGCTTTATTATTCTGAAAAACGGTAGTAAAGAGCTTTACCAAAGCGATAGAACGTTGTGCTTGGAATAACTGTCAGGACTCAGCGACACATTTTAAGTCCTCAATACACTATAGTTATAAATTAGAATTAAAAAATAATTCATTCAAAATATCGCTGACCACAGTAAAATTCCATCATAAAATTAAGTATACTACGAACTTTCCAGCGCCGACAATATTTTGCGAACACTGACTAAAGGCGATACCTAAAATCTCGCTGTTTCTTTTTTAACTTCAATTTGAATAGTATATTCTTAGTTAGGATTCATGCATAAAACAAATACTTATGTGGCTTACAAGAGTTGATCTCGAAATACCGCTAATAACGAGAGGACACAATGGCCACGCTTAACATCAGTCCTGAGAACTAACATACAATATAAGGTCATCCCTATTTACTCACGTTATTATCACACCATATAGGGAAGACTGAGAACAAGGTGCTTAGCAAATAACGGCTTGGAACGATATGGAACGGACAAAAGAACGTCCCCAAAGACGAAGAATTTTCCGTGAAAAAAAATTTTCGATATGAGCTTAAAAACCTTAAACTTAGAATCACTTAAACAGAGAAGACGAAAACAAATAATATAATGAGTAAATCCTGAGGAAATCTAAAAAACATTTAAAAACTTATAATGCATACATACTTCTTTCACTAATTGCAGAGAGTTAATAAATTGTTGCTACCTAAATGAATCAAATGGAAGGAATAAAATTAATAATTTTTAATAACCGAGCATGGTCCAGTGAACGTGCTGAAGGTCACACTTCACTGTCCAGCTAGGCTTGGACTGGAAGTAAAATTATTCCGTTTAACCCTGCCATTAGGTGTGTGAATCATTTATTTTCATCACCATGTTAAAATTTGAGGTGGAGAAGTGTCAGGACTGGTAGTGGTAAATATGAGAAGATTGCTAAAAATGGTCTCGTTGTGTTTAAATTCTAAAATATAAAAAAAATAACAGCCAGGGTACAAAATCTTGATGAATACTGAAATCAAGATAATAACCTCATAACAAAAAATTGAAAAGTAAAGGAACGAATAACGCTGACGTAATATTGGAATGTAATAGCTAAAACGAAATAATTAGCGGTATGGGATAAAATATTGAATGAAAAAAAAGTTGGAATAGGACGGAACGAAAATTCTGAGAAGATACGAGACGAAAATTTTGGGACGAGGATTTTTCACTTCCGTGCTTAACCCTGAATGATACCATGTGGCAACAGAATATTTACATTGTGCAAAGAGGTTGAGTATCAAAAAGAGAAATGAGACGCACCCATTCCTCATTGCGAGTCGCGATACAATGGTAAACAGTATAAATTATTACGTCCTCACTCAGTCGGTCACTAAGAATAGTTTGTTTGTGTGGTTCGATGGAGGAAAGAATATCAACACCTTTCGCTCCGCATTAGGGATTTTATTCAGTAAGGAAAATGTCTCTCGTGAGAGGGGGAGGCCATCTCTGCTCTTCCATTGGATTCGACTCAACGCTCACTTGGTGTGAGTAGCTCTTGGTACTTCCAAATCACATCAATCAGTCACCCTTGGGGGTGATTTGGCACCGCCACCACTTGTTGAGAACCACGACTATAATATAATATACTCTTCTGCTAATTCACAGCGTGAATTGATCTATGGCGCTATTTTGAGTATTGTAATTTACTTCTAACACTCAATTTTTTTAATCTGTGATATAGCGTGTCCATAATATCTTAAATACGTTTCCTCCGCCTCCTAATCCCTAATGTATTTATAATTCTCTTGGATCGCTTTCTCAAGTATAATACTACCACCCAGGAGCTTCATAAGATGATCTTGAGAAGATTCATATTGTCTGTCATCTTTGAGCTTTCTCCCCCACTATATATGAAAAATGTTCAATGGCCTGGTCGGATCCAGCTCCTATTCAACAGTATCCTCCAAAATCAGGAGCGTACAGATGAGAAACTTATTTTTACTCGATATGTCTATCCAAATACTCGAGCCGAAAAGAGTTTGACACAGGTTCCAACGTTTTAACACCATTCGCAGTGTAGAGGGTGTTGGTAATGTTTTTACAGTTGTGTGAGTTGTGGATCGGAGTATACAGACACATAATAATTCTTTGAGAGCGGGGATGGAATCGAAGTTAAGATGGGATTGAGGAGAGGAAAATCGGTAGGTTATTTTATAAGCAATTAGTTCGGTACTCAGATTAGTATTGAGGTAACTGGAAGATATAATGGCTATTTAAAGAAAATGAAAGGGAAAAGCGTGATCATTCATTAAATTTTCACCTTTGATTTAAAATTTGACATTTAATTTTTTTAAGAACGTACAAACTTCCACTTTTGCTTAGTATAATATGTATTTATTTCACTTTAGACAAAAAATAGTCCCTTGGTTTTCTCCTAAGAATGTGTTTCTTTGAATTGTTCCCTATATCATTTTCCTAGCCACTTTGTCCAGTATATTTTAAGGTGTCCGATATGATGAATTCCATTTCATTTTTACACACGCCACTGACACTCGATCGGTTACAATGTTGCTTGGCCTAATAGAATTTTTTCCGATAGTCATTGGGGAAAAATATATATATTCATTGAGTGAAGTATCTACAAATAACTCGGAGGAAAATATTTTTGACACCAAATTAGCATGCAAGAAACTCAAAAGGGTTCGGTATTACTTTTGGTAGAATTTCAATGGACACATATTATATGTAGCATAACTTAAGTCCGTTCACAATGCTTATAATAGTAATAATATAATTTATTTCACCACTGGAAAATTAAATTTTCATGGTTATGTCAAGTCATACTACAAAAGTCATTACAAAAATTGAAACAAAATAAAAAATAGAAGAGAAGGATCACGCTGCATGTTTGACAATGAGTCTTCCAAGAAATCACTGACACTGTAGTAACACTTATTGGCAAGGAATACTTTGACCCTAATTTTAAATACTTCAGGAGAGTTGATACCTTTTATTTCATTGGGGATTCTGTTGTATAATACAGAGGCAGAATGGTAGGGACCTTTTAAACAAAGGGAGCTGGAGTATTGATTTGGGTGTATATTATTTC
>LYUA01000127.1:511828-529668 GCA_002093875.1 Calopteryx splendens
AAACAAAGGGAGCTGGAGTATTGATTTGGGTGTATATTATTTCTTGAACGCGTGGAATAACTTTGGTAATCGGCATTGGTTGGACATTTATCAAGGTTTGCTCTTCCAAAACAGGCACATGTTAGTATATACAGTGAAGGGAGTGTTGAGGTATTGGCTGTAGCGCAAAGGGGTTTACCAGGGGTACGGATAGGAACACGATACAATGCCTTGATAGCTTGCTTCTGAGAAGAAAAGTCTCTTCTGGCAACACTGGAATAACCCCAGAATAAGATGCCATAGGAAATGTATGAATGAATCTTAGCGTAGTATACCTTTTTAAAGGTATCAAATGACACAATAGGTCCCAACTTCCTTACCATGCATGTGCCCATACATATTTTGTTGACCGTAGCATGAACATGAGATGATCAGTCGAGGCTATCAGAGACTACGAGCCCCAAGAACTCGGTGGCAGTTGCATTCATTACATGTTTAATGTTATCAGTCATAATATATAAAAGGAGTGGATGGTAAGATATCGGTCAAACTCGTGAACACTTACAAACGAAATAAAAATACAAGTGCCGGTAAATAACCAACCTGCAGAAACTCGCTGACACTGGCCGAGTCCTCAAAGGAAGACATGGATTAATGGTCAGCCCACGAATGTGACAGCACATTAAGTGTTTGTGAAAGGTTAACTTGGCAGCACAACCGAAACGAGGATTTTAGAGGCTCAGAAAGTAAATATAGGCCACCCACTGCGAACAGTGATCATTAATATACTTTTTATTATCTTTTAACTTTCATAATTGTAATAAAATTTTCTTAAATTAAAAAGAAAATTTCTTTTATCAGATTTAATTCAATTTTATAAAAACGAAATATATTTTCTATTGAAAGGATAACGAAGATTTTTTAAATACATTTTCAGATCTCCTAGGCACAAAGAATGACGAAGTGTGCATTATACTCAAATGAAAGGTAATTGATACTCACATCGCACCACATAAAAGTAAAACTGTGGGAAAAGCAATTTATGAAGTTAACTATAAAATGGCTATCGAAATAAACTCTTGTTCACCCTTCCCGCCTACTTATATTATAGCAGAAGCGTTAATTTTCCTATATTGAGTTAAGGTATTTAATTTGTTTTATTGAGGATGATTTTTCTTCAGTAATGCCACTTTCTTTGTTTTAGCCATGATTCATCGCGGCAACAAAAACCTGGGACAATACAAGTCATTCATGTTAATATTAGCGTAGGTAATGTATCATTGATAAGAGTACACCAATAGTTGCAAACAAAATTATGCTAATAAAACGCACAACAGGTAATATTAGGTTAATAAATAAACTAGGTATTTAAACAATGATAATAAGGATAAATGTGGCCAGAAAGTTTTATCCAGTGTAAAATTCTGTAAGAAAAAGAGGACTGGTTCGTTACTTTCCTTTTGGAAGAGGAAAACTAGACTTGGCACTGAATTAAATGAGGCGTTGAAAAGTCCACAAGACCGACATGATAAGTAAAAAAACAATCCCCATAGGCAAATAAAAATTAAAACCCTCGAAAAAAGGCTGTATAGTAATTAAAACATGAGCATAAAAAGAAATAGAACGTAAGTGCCAGGGAAGTTGCAGCGAGAGGTTCACGAAAAAAAAATGGAAACCACAGCTTCGTTTGGGATATTGAACCCGTGCCAGATGCCAGCGACGTAGTTTTCAAAGGCGATTGGTGGCAGGAGCGACAAAAGAAAGACTTTGAATGGCAACCGCGATGCAATTGAATAGCCGAGAGACGAAGAGAAGAGCCCATAAAAGTCTCAGTCACGACTTTCGGGTTACAGTTTCGAAGGACTCAGACGTCATACTTTATTTTGGCCACAAAATTCACGTGTGTGGAAATTTCTAGAATGGTATGATTCAAGAAGTAGTTTCTCGACAAGGCCAAACAAAACAACCTAAACTTATGAAAGGAAATGACCGACATCACTAGACTAATATGCGGTTAACATTTGGTCATGGTCTCCTTCAAAGGGAGAATAATAAAACAATAATAATGGTAAGTATGCTTTTAAAAACAGAAAGTATTCTCGTTTATCAATTTGAAAATTCAGCAAACGAAAGAAGTTTAATTAGTTGTGTGTTCGAGTTGCACTCGGTTATGGCAGGATAGGATAATCTGTCAGTTCAGGATTAATCACTCGTAAGGTTTGAGCTGGGCGATGTGTACTACTCGTACATTACAAAGGAAATGACAATGTCAAATTTTAATATAATTAGCATCAAAATGGTGCAACCAATAGAATAATTTGGAGCAAACAGAGAAATGGAAAATTTTCTGTTTATTCCGATTGAAAATTTCATTTTCTCAACAGTAAATAAATTGAATAAAAATCCGCCAAAAAATATTCAATTTAGTGTTCTATTTCGAGTTTTAAAAGACTATTTTTTCAAATCTAACTATACGAA
The DNA here is from genome assembly GCA_002093875.1 of Calopteryx splendens. Classification (NCBI taxonomy): domain Eukaryota; kingdom Metazoa; phylum Arthropoda; class Insecta; order Odonata; family Calopterygidae; genus Calopteryx; species Calopteryx splendens. Next base: position 514,286 of record LYUA01000127.1, read on the forward strand.
TATCTTGATACGTGACGAGCGTACCTCAACTATGAAATGTCTTCAATTAGAAGAACCATCATTCAGAAGGAAATGATGTATGTCCCTTCATGGAGAACTAGAATTCCTTGTGAGTTAGTATTTGTGAAAATTGTAGATATACTGCTTAAGCCATAGAAAAAATCATTTCTCACCCCTAGATGTCCTAAGTTCGACGAAAGAATCACCAAACTTTATTCTCATGATAATGCTATTGCTGGTGATTTCAAAATATCTTTGGGATCAACTTAAGTTTATTTGGAGGAAGAATATGCAACAAGTATACAAACCATGAAACTGGAAAGCTAACCCGGTGTTCAACTTTATATTTGTCTCTTTTATCATTTGCTCTCATTTGAATATTCTGTTTGAGTTGTGGTACGATGAATAATTAAACGCAAAACAGTCAATAGGTATATGTTTTTCCATTAAGGTATAAAAAAAGTAATCTTGAGCATTATTACCTAAAGATTAAGAAAACTTTATAATATAACTCGAAAATCTCTTTAAGAAAAGGCTATTTTGTTATTGAAAGATAAATATTTAGGATAACCTCGGAATACTGAATTTCAATAACGCCGCGATACCAATACACTCGAGTTCCGGAATTATTTGTTCTTTGAACGCTAAATGGGTAATTTAGCAAGGTTTAGCAAGGAAATAGCTATAATTAAGGAAGAAATCCAGCGTAACTGTTGGCTCACTCTGCAATAAAGGTATCGAGAGTTCATACAGCTTCCATCTGGGTGTCATCCAAAAGACGGAAGGAAATGCTCTCCGATTCACTACTGAAGTGCACTGGGGAATCCGGTCATTGCCGAAAGTAGAACCTGAAGTATGTGGTAGAATGCGTTTTGTCCAAAAGGCATTCGTCCACAAAAATCCAATCAGCGTAAATCACTTTATCCAGGCTACTATAACGTAGTTTAATTGAGTAATATATCCGACACGATTTTTTCATGTTGGAACTCCCTATGCAAGGGATCGCAAACTATACGGTTTTCAGTAAGACAGTCTGTTAAAAACTGACCGTGTAAGGTATGCAAGCGCTATTTTATCCTTTTGCACTGGCAGTACCCTAACTTGAAACAAGATTGGGGGTTAGGGTACTTCCCTGTTTTCAGTTATTTAAAGGTCTGACAGCCATTTTCGCAGCTGGTAGGGGGAAGAAACGGGGGCGATACATCTATCGATGCTTCTGAAGATCGGAGACAAATTGCTTTTGGCGATCAACCCAAAACGAGCCGACGATCGACATATTGAGCACCTCTGTTCTGTACCAACAGTTAAAGGGCTGTGGAAAGTGGAGCGTGCGGTCGAATGGCAACATTTTTTGATTAAACTGTTAGCCAGAAATAGCTCATGATTGTCTGAATTAATTTTTTGGTAATCGTCAAGGCTTTTTAAAAAATAAACGCAATTTAATATTTGCCAAAAATAATATAAAATCTCAAATTTAATCGAATGAGTTATTTCAGAATACCGCTTTTTTGTTTCATTTAGATTTTTGTTCTTCTTCCACCCTTCGTATTTTTATTCCTGTTACCTTGGATACTATTTACCATTTTTTCATATTTTGGTCATCGGAAAAATAATTGAGGCGGTATTTATTTTCTACTCCCTATTTCAAAGTTTACATAAATGTGTGTGGGGGAAATTTTGAGAAGGTAATGGCCATTATAGAAGAGAGATTGATAGGTAAACAGTGAAGAATAAGGAAGAGCATAAGCTATTTGGGTGGCATGCAGAAAAGTTGACAGTATGAAGAGCTGAAGGAGGAAATAATGTAGGGAAAACGAGAGGATGCGTAGTACGTAATAGTTGTTAGAGATCGTAGAAAACGTACTTAAAAAGGATCATTTCCTATGATGATGACTATTCGCCACCTCTTTAAGGGGTTTTATAGTTTCACGAAAAAGGGTTCTTCGTAGAAATATCGTATACTTATCGATTGATTTTATTTAATACGGTGGCTACACAGCAAAGTAGAAGTAAAACATAATTGCAAAACTAGGATCATGAAATTAAGAACACTTTGTATTCATCCACTGACATTTTATTAAGGCGACCTGAAGATGACGTCTATACGTCGAAACTAGTCGCACCTTAATAGGATTTCAGTGGATAAATCAAAAGCGGTACAGGGAAAGGATCTGGCTCCCCTACCCTGATATGTGAATTTCACACGACGTTGGGCCTAGTACTGGGTAAGCTCTACCCTCGCGTACCAAACCAACCTTCGGGTTGATTACTGTAATTTGAATATATGTGGTCCTAATTTCATGGACATGAACTCCCACATAGTTAAGCCAGAAACAATCAAATTAATTAGAAATGCAAAAGTGGAATATTTGTTTAGTTAATGGAAATAAGCGTAGGAGAAATAAAAGTAAATTTAAACCTACATTAAAGAAAGAATTTCATTACTACCAGTACCATCGTTTCGCTGACAAACATTCCATTATGTCATATAGAACTGATGATATTGGAATTTTCTCTCAGGGAAAATCTAATTTGGTCGTGCACTGTCTCCGACAGGTTAGAACCGAACATATATTGCCTTAAAGAACAAATTAGTTCCATAAAGACTTCCTGGGGTTGATTTCATATCATACCTTAATATCCCTCATTTGACTGTCCGAAACCGGGGCAATAATGAAACTCGCGAAATACCAAATAAGTTCGATTTCCACTGAACAGACGACTGCTATAAGAATCAGTCTCGGCACGAGACTGATTCTTATAGCAGTCGACTGAGACTGCCTGGTGAGTGAATGAGACTGGACAGTGAATGAGACTGCCGGAACTGCGAATTATCCAAAAGACCATAGCATTCGCATTCGTTCGCAGAAAATAACTGCCATAGTCCACCAATTACCAATGACCAATTTGGTTGAAAAATACCGTATATCGAGTTACCTTACTTCCTAGTGGTATAGTCTTGATGGTTGGTACGCTAGTTATGTAAATAAATAAATACTTATTACCTACTTTCTCAGAATTGCCAGAAGCTCTATTCATATAAACCATTCAAAAGAGACAAAGAGATCATGACACTTGGGTCCATGTTTGATCAAATTTTGTGAAGATGGAGATGCTGTTCTTTAGTAGTCGCTTTTAGCTTTAGGCCAGTAATAATACGATTATTCTTCTTCTCATTTTGAAAAGAAACTTAGAATTCGACATAACATCGTAGTTTGTCCGTTATGAGTGACCTAAACATTGATTATAATTCATTGCATCTATGCATCATATACTATACTATGCATCTATACTCATTGCATCATATAATGCATCTATACTCATATGCATCATATAATATACTATGCATCTATACTCATTGCATCATTGCATCTATGCATCGTAAGCCGACATCCACAGGAAAAAAAATTAATTTTGATTTCAAATTAAATTATATCCATCCGGCTTATAATTTTTAATAAAATATTTAAATGACGTTGAGGAATTTCTCAGCGTGAAAAATAATAATGGTTTTATAAAAGTGATCGGTGTGCATCGGGAAAGCCAAAGAGCCTTTTTATTCGTGAAGCACTGATCACCTCAGTCAACTACAATAAAAGTTCCCCATCCTTACATATCTTTCCTCTCAGTCTTAGGAACCTAATAGTGCTGAGCGGACTTGAAATAACACCTTCATTGCTTTCACCCTCTTGCAGGTGCTGTGGCGGACACTCGACCGTTTGCCTCACACAAGACTCGGCCGACTGCGCGATTGCAATACCCACGAGGCCCTCCGAGAGCTTTGCGATGACTACTGCCTCACGGAGAACGAGTACTTCTTCGACCGCCACCCTCGTTCCTTCGGGGCCGTGCTCAACTTTTACCGCACGGGCAAGCTCCACCTGGTGGACGACATGTGCGTGCTAGCCTTCGGCGATGATCTCGAGTACTGGGGCGTGGACGAGCTCTACCTGGAGTCGTGCTGTCAGCACCGCTACCACCAGCGGAAAGAACACGTCCACGAGGAGATGAGGAAGGAGGCCGAGTCGCTGAGGCAGAGAGACGAGGAGGACTTCGGCGACGGCAAATGCGCGCAGTACCAGAAGTGCCTGTGGGATCTGTTGGAGAAGCCCACCACGTCGATCGCTGCAAGGGTGAGTGGTCGGAGTCGCCGGAAGAGTCGTCGCACCCTCCTCCCCCCCTTACCCACCAACATGCCCCTTGATTATTACCCTGGGTTTTGTGGGTAGGGTGGGGATCCCTCAAAATCTCGCCCGGCGACTCAACCCTTTGTCTCTAGTAAGATTAATTGATTGTTTTCTTTTCCCGTCTTTCGAGATTCTCCCGGAAGGCATTCCTTTCAACGTTCAAAACCAAGGGACGTTCCTCAGCAATCGTTGAACGGTGATCAGGCACGCTCGAGAGATACGTCCCACTTTTAATAGAATGAAGGAAAGAGGTGGTTTTGCGAGGTATTTGTCCACATGTGTCCTCCGCCAGTATTGTGTCGCGTCTAATAAGCCGAAGAACGCCTTTCGGCCAACGGATTACCTCATCTCGCGAAGCGGCTAATTGCATCTCTTTTAAATAACGAAACTCGGACGGTTGCTCCATAATAGGGGCCATATTTCCTTTTTATGACTCATGTGAAACTGGGATACCTGATTTCGTGTCCTTAATTACGAAAAGGATCCTTTATCGTGGGCATTAGAGGGTCGGGAATATGTCGGTGTGCTATTAAAGCGGTACAATGGCACCCATTTCCCTGATTTACCACACACTAACATCTTTACGACGCTAAAAATTCGATGACCCCCCTCTAATCCTGAGAATCAAAGCTATAATCAACCCTCATACTGACTAGCAATATAAAGTAGTTAAAAAAATGCAGATTCATGAGCATATAGGTCAACATTTGTGGCAGTAGGTATATGTAATGTAGTGACTTCCTTAAAGTATTTAAATTGGTCTAGAGGCATTCGTATCATGGGACTAAATTTATAAATTCGTATCACGGGATTAAATTTATAACCATTTGGATATAAAATCAGATTTAAAACTATATACAACACCTCGACTGAAAATAGCTAAAAACGATTACAATTATTCCACGAGACGCTCACAAAAGCTAGATACAGGATTAAAATAAGCAGGGAAACTATAAAATCGTTCGGAGAGTCACGTAAACTGAAGTGGTCCTTCAAACGAACGCAAATTAGTAGTATTTGCGAGATCGGTCATGGTTAAAAATAAAATTTCTCAAAACGATCCGAGCCCTAAAACGTCCTATCGTTCTTCGATCACGATCGTCGGATAAACATACCTTATTTATCGCCACCCATCAACTGTTTTACTTGAACACGTCCTTCTCTAAGCCATCGATATGTCTCCCTTCTCTCCTTAACCAAAATATTTGATTTCAGATAATGTGAAATAGGCCTACTAAGAAACTTGAAACGCTTAGGCCAATGCACAGTTACCCTAGGTTTGTAATTAAACGCACTAGTATTGTTTTGAATATTCTATTTAAAGCTGTTCATTCCTATGCGCTTTACTGGCGATTCTACATGATGCGCTCACAATTCTTCAGCAGTTATATATTTTCATTGCTCAATCGTGTTGCGATGGCCTATTTCCTGTTGTCAAGCGTCTCGTGTAATATGTGCAAAGTTTTAGTCCCTCGAGCTCAGCAAAGCTAACGAAAATAAAAGTTTGCAGCAAAAGGTTTAGTTGTCCGTAGGCTTTTGCAGCGGTTCGATGATGCAAAGATGACTCTCGAGTTTTGCTGATTTCGAAACCTTTTATGGCTCTACGTTACCCTATAATGGCTGCGAGTTCCTTCGTTTCTGAATAATTTACTGCAACGCAAGAGAAATGTTGAGCCACAAAATGCTCCACATTAAGCAAACCTCAAAACCTAGTTCAGCATCGATAGGTCAACCGAACTAGGATGCAAGATGTGACGAATGAATCAGTAGAGTAAATTAATTGTGAATTACAAATGGTAGAGTACAAAATTGCACTTCAGATGTAACTTTCTATGTTTTAATCCAAATTTGTATTATCATTAGCCTTAAGGCGCGTAGGGTATTCGCTCTAGCTCATTAATGCTATCAATCCACTGTGGGCGTAGAACAATGAGTAAATAATAAAAAAGAATCTAGCTATGGAAGGAGGAAATTGTTTGACAGGTGGGTGAAAAAAGAGAAATATTTAATCCAGGGAACAAAAATTTCGTTTTCTAAAGTAGAGCGTAGAAAAAGTGGGAAAGTAGTGGTAAAGCATGGTTCCAGTTAGTATAAACCTCGTGCATAGTTGGCTTAGCCGGTTCTCGCGTCCTTCACTATTCTATACAACCAACTACAATTGTTGCTCTGATGAAAGGAGAATTGGGAGAATAAATACCCCCACGAAGATTCATGCAGGACAAGAACTTTTTTCTCTTCTCATATTAAAAACCCCTTGACACCAGCTTTAACGTTCATCGTCGCCGTGATCCCGACGATGAATAACGAAGTTAAGAAATTTGAAGAGCGCGCAGATAGTAATGAAAGAAGTAGAAGGAACACAAAAGTGGCGCGAGAAAAACAAACAAAAAATATTTTAAAGAGCTTGGAGAGGAAATCCCCAAATCGAACCTGGCAGCAGACGCCCTGGCCGGAACACACGCCCGAAAACACACACCAGGTCGCGAAAATCCCCGAGAAAACATTGGGGGAGAGAAAGGGTGGGGAAAATGAGGGAGAAGGCTGAGAGATGTTCGTTACCGAGGGGAAAGGGAATAAAACGGGGCGGGAGACGAAAATAAACAAGGAAACAAACTTCAAAGAGAGGAGGTTGGGGAGCGAGTGAAACGGTTGAAGGAGGGCAGGGGTAAATGGGGAAATGAGGATGGAAAGTAGGGATTAAGAGGAGACAGCCAGTGAGAGTTGTAAAAGGAGATCCAGAGACCGGTGGGATTGAGGGGGTACCGGGGGACTGCCGGAGGAAGAGAAGGAATGAACCGGATGGATCCGTGAAAACTCGGGGTTCACCGAAAGAGAAGGAGTTCGTGTGGTGCGAGTAATCAAGGCAACCCTTCCTCCCACCCGCTCCATGCCCCCCGCACTACCTAATGCTGTCCTAACGACATCCCCGCTCTTCTCCCGTAACCCCCACCGCTAAAACCTCCAACCCACCTCCTCACCCAATTCCAACTTCTCCGACCCCTCCCCCCTTTTCCCCCTCCTTCCCCCCCTCGACGCTCTCTTTCCCCTTCTGCACCGCCACAGCCACACTGCGGCGGAACTAGAAATCAAGCGGCAAAGGCTGGCGTGCAGAAAGGGGGTAGGAGTAAAAGCTGTAAGGTCCCCTTCTCGCTCTCAATCCCTCAGGCTCCCACCCCTCCCCTGCCCCCCTCCCTCCTCCTGAAGAGATAAGGTACTATTGTAATGGGTAGGGTCCTTCTCTCCCTCCTCCCTCCTCTCTCTCTCTCCCTCTTTGCCGCTCTCCTTGGACAAGGGCTCTTGGCAGGAATGGGGAGATAAAGCGCGGGTGGAGGAGACAGTGGGGGGGAGAAAGGGGCGTAGATGGGGCAGCAAAGTATAGGGGGCGTAGGAGGGGGCGGGGGTGATGAGGAAAGGCGTGAAGGAAGATGGGGACGATATGGAGGAGAAGGGAACTCGGGTGAGAGAGATTTGAGGCGAGTAAGAAATGGCAAGGGAAAGCCGAAAGGGATGGCGTATAGATTTCAAACTGGAACAATCGTATCCTTGGTACCCAGTTCAAAATACTTAGAGCTGATAAGAATATCGAAGAAGTTAGTTAATATTAGAAACTTCCTGGTATGGGTAGTTAGGTTCGATGTAAATGAGAGATGCAGAATTTCAAAGTTTAGAGGACTGATAGTTTCTCACTCGCGACATTTTTACAATGGTGTTATCTCTCGAGTTAGGGAGTAAAAGTGTTGAATTTGTACATTAATGATTACACCTATTGGAATTGGTATTTCGCAAAAGAAAAACCCCATAGATTACGTGTTAGACATCATCTAGGGAAGGGGGAAGGATAAAGTCATTGCAACTAGAAAATAATTTATCTTCCTTCAAAATTTAATAGAATTATCAACTAAATTAAATTAATTTGAATAGTAAATTCATTTTATTCGACTAACTCTTGTCGTGGGGCTTAAATTCATGGCCTTTATTACATAATAAAGATTTTAATGTTACTTTATGAGAGATACCATTTGGCGTTTTAAGATTATTTCCGTAGAACGTTAGAAGAATAATTAATCGTTTATTTCCCAAAGCCTGTCATTATCCTAGATTTCAGAATTATTAAATTTGATAAGAACATTGATACAAGTCAAACCACTGCATTTGAACGATCTGTACGGAAATCTTATAAATATTTAGTTTCCTTGTTGCTTAAGTGATAATTAATTTTCCGTTTATGCATACTCTCAATGATTATCTTCTCGAGGATGAGATATATTCACAAGTTTTCTAATCCTCAACCAAAAAGTATAACAGCATGTTTCCTGTCACTTTTAAAAACCTCAGATTAAAAATATAATCTTTACTTTCGGGCTTCAAACTCCAGTAAATTCCAGTAAAACTCACGAAAAGTAAACGAATATATTGAATGGTAATGAAATACAAATACAGCACTTCAGTAAGGAGGGCAACCAGTAATCCATTCGAGAAACATCTTGTGCATCCAGATGACGTGGAGGACATCATGATTGAAGTGTGCACACAATATGTTCTTGTAAAGATGTTGGTCATATACAGTAAGAGATTTACGCAGGACATGTTTCTTAATGTCAGCCTCACCACAACCGTGCCCCATCCCTACCACCAAATGAAAGTAGCCGGGTAAGGCTGCGCTATCAGCGTTGAAATAATACGAAAAGATAAAAAGTTAAAAACACTTGCGTGACCCTGAGTTTACGGCTCTCCGAACCCACAATCTTCAAGTAAGTGATACAAACGTGCGCACGGATTCCGCCACTGAGTAACCTTAAGAAGCTCGGGGACAAAGGCTGGAGACGACAGCGCAGGAGACAACTAAGCATTTATTCAAAGCTATCTAATGATAAAAACGTGTAATTCAAGTATCTCGATGGACTAACTTCTGGGTGCAATGAGGGAGAACTATGACAAGTACCGGCGCTAAGACGAGCGAATTAATGTGTAATGCGAACGGAGGTAAACGGAGGCCCTGGCAAGGGTACTAAGGAAACACCAAGCGCTCGATGTTTCTTATTAAAGCAATTTTAATAACAAGAAAAAATATCCCAAAATAGGGATAAAATGTATATAATGGCCAAAATTAAATCGTGCCCAGCGCGCATGTTAATGGGCCTTTAAAATGTTCACGCAAAAGAGTCACGAATTTCGAAACCAAAAATGTTTCACAAGGTGCATGTAGGGAAACGTTTGATTTCGCCTCAAGTGCTCCCGATAACTCATGGCATGAACGTATGACATATAACACGAATCATGACGCAAAATAAGAAAACCTTATCATACGGTATTTGACAAGAAAAAATTTTTGAACTCTAGGTCTTGGTATCTACGAATTTTTCGACATTTTTTTTAAATAAAAAAATAACGGTTAAAACTTCCAAAACTAATGATATTTATGAATATTATTCACCCGCACTAATGCAATATGATTAATTTTTTAACAACGCGAGAGGTGAGGGTTTCTCACGACGGGAAATGGTAGAGTGAGTTAATAAATCCCCCGGAAGAAGAGCGATCCGTGAAGGAAAAGGGGGAAGGTTTTAGAATTCGAGGAGAGGAAGCAGAGTAGTTCTTCCGAAGCCAGTAAGCAGGCTCAAATATGCATGCCAGTAACCGAATGAACGATAAACATTTTGCGTGCCAGGAGAATTTGCCATTGGCCTCTCAAGTAGCTCGTTTGAACTGCGCTGAAACTCATTGCTGTTTTACTGCCTTGGCATTGATTTTGGTCAGACGTCGCTTTGGGCGAGCTTTTTCTTCTCACCGTGATATCTCGGACCTAACGTACACTTAATCTCACGTTAATGCTGCATCCAAGCAAGGGGAGATAGTTACTGGTCTTGTTGCATGCCTAATAGGTTTTCCGTCCCACTAAGAGAAGTTTCCGCTGGTTTGAATTACTCTCCTAAATGTATTTATTTTGCCTCAAATTTGTAATGGAAACAAGCAGTTGCTCTCAAACCAATTTTTTCCAATCCGTCCCAACTACGAGTATAAACTATTAAGGGGAAATAAAGGGCAAATATATTTTCTAGGCCATTCGTCGAGTGTTAATTGTCGCAATCTAATTCCAATAGTAACATTGCGAGTTAATCTGCTAAAGGAGTTTTTTTTAGGTCATGGCTGCGGCGGCTGCTGTGCGTGGGGCAACTCCTAAGGCTACATTTTCAAATTTCTTCGTTCGAGTTAACGTTTAATATTCCTGAATTGATTTTGTTTAACTGCGAGTCGTCACGAAACTTTTCTCCTGAAAAGTTCAAAAATAATTTTTTTAAATTTCCCGAAAGATTTGCGTGATTTACTTGATCACTTACCCCTGAGGAATGTAAATGTGGGCTGAATTTCTGTTGTGCCTTCGAAAAAGGTTTAAACGGTGAATACTATCCATAGCCAAGAACCTGTCCTTTTGTTGAATATTCTAAATATCTATTTTGTCCCTTAGTTAGGCTGCAGTAATAGTAGGTAGCGATATTTATGAGTTTTCAAGAGATAAAGTGCTCTAAAATTAAAACCGACACTAAATCATTGTCTACAACCCGAGAGTTGTTTGGATATAACTCATTTCATAATAACGGAGGCTAAAATTATTCATTCAGGGAAGTCGGGGAAAGGTACCTTTCTCTATCCCGCCGATGATGTCACAGGTTAATCATGTACTTACAAATGTCACATGCCACTTCGGTTTTGCTAAGCATGTCCAAATAAATTACTATTTGGATTTTGAACCAGCAACCTTCCGGTCAACATCAACCGTTGGACCGCCATTCTCTAAGTTCGTATATAACATAAAGGTAGTAGAGATAATGCAGTAATTTGATAAAAACTCAATAATGCATATCAAGACAAAATTCGTGCTTGAATTTACGACATGAAAAAACTTTCCGTGCTCTACATCCCATAAGATACGGTGTAATTATGGTCAATGAGTGGAAATCCAAAAAAGACATCAAAATTTATGAATGCCTGAGTCCTTAGGTCAGAATTTTTCATCGCCTTCCGAAAGTTCGGTGATTTAGGTTTTTTATCACTGCTCGTAATCAAGGGGGTACGAACGTGGACACATAACATCAGAAACTGATTTTCAAGGAGTTTCCAATTGAATCCGACAAAATAACTCATCATCTCAGTTAAATCGATTGGATTCCGTCCATATGTGCTTGAGCCATTTCAAATTAAGCCGTCGCCCGGGACCCAAAGCATCAAAAAGATGAAACGTAAAAGGAAGTAGGAGAGGAAACTGGACGACAGGTAGGCGGGGAAAAATAAGTAAAATTACGGAAACATGGAAAGGCCGGAACTGAGACAGGGATGGAACGAGTCCTTCTCGTGAGCTAGGTGAGAGAAGGCATGGATGTTTATACACACGGTCCTCATTTTTTTCAGGAAAATCAAACCGGTGACAGCCTTAATCTCCTCTCCTCGATTCCCTGTGAGACAAATATTGAGTGGCAATATGCCATCCGGGGTCTTTCCTTCGAAGGCAGAGGGGGGAGGGGTCACCTCCTCTCCGCACCCAAAGGGGTTGAATCCTCACACTCTGGCGCGAGAGGCTACGTGCGCCCCTCCCCCCCTTGACCCTTCCTCAAGCTGCAATAAGATTATCCCAAGCGTCCGCCTGGCTATGGGAAGGGCCTTTGAAGATAGGCGTTCCCGTGCTGCCTCCCAGAGAAAAATTGCCTCGTAACAGCGATACGCACTGACGCTTAAGGGCGTGAGCAAAAGGAGAGGGATGAGAGGATCGGTCAGCAACGGAGCAACGGCGGGTCCGATTTGACCGAGGAAAGCTGAACGGAATTCACCCATACATTTTCACGTCCCTAAATTCCCAGGAAATTTAGGTGTCACCACGGAAATAATTTATAAGAATCCAAACTCATTCAAACGAATAGAGGAGGAGGACTACGTTATTCCAACTCAAAAATGTTTACGTTTTCTCCGAGCGTATCTGTTCCACGAAGTATCAGCCTTAAAGACAGACTCAATTTTGAGCTTTGATACTCATTATTTATTATTCCAATATTCTTTTCCACTTATTAATAACATAATGTTTGAACTCTTTTATTCACTGCATCGCGTCTAATTCATGTTTCAGTTTGCAAATAAAACCCATGGGTAAAACCTTAGATGACAGAGTATAGTAAAGCTTTATTTCTAATGGAAGATATGCAGTGCAGATACCTTTCTGCACAATACGATGAACGATATTAAATCTACATTTTAGGAGACCCGAATAATTCTTTTCTAGTAGTATAGCATATGCATTACTGAGTAGGAAAATACGATTTAGGATAAGCATGAGGTACTTAGATGAATGAAAAGGGAGCATTGTTCTTTCAGTGATACAATTAACAGAAATGTAAGTTTTTATTTAAATTTTACTTTAGGTGTCATCAGCTTAGTTATTGATTTTGGTTACTACAAAATTCCAAACTACCCATGAAAAAAATCTTAAAGGAAATACAAACAAAAAAAATTAAACTAGCAGTTGGGAAAAAAATATATATAGAAATGATAGGTAAAATTGACATATAATTGACATTCTACAATTTTGGTTCCTATAAAACGTGAGATAAGCGTTGCAAATTGATGTATGGTATGAAAATTGTAATGGTGCTCCGCAGTAACGGAAAGGGAGCCATTTTGAAATTTTAATGGAATTTTTTTTCACATAATGTAAGAAGTAAGGCAATGAATCATATAAGTTAATGTCACTACTGCTTTGACCCTGCAGTGTATAAGGTATTGAAGTATACGAATTGAATAGCATTTATACTCAAAATATTTTGACTTATTGACATTAATGGAAACTTACGATCAGCAGGAGAGGCTGACGCAAGAGTGAAAGCATCGCCACTAGCTCTAGGATAAAAAAATGAATTTTAGAAATCTTTCATAAAATATTTAGTTTACAATTTAAACATTACACTTAATACAAGCAATTTTTTGTGAAATTTATAAACGCCAACATGCTTTAACGGTTGAATAAGACATTTAAATGAGAATCATTAATTAATAGTGTTTTTCCGTTGCATTTACTCATCTGGTTCATTTTAACACCATTTTTTTAGGAGACAGTAATGCTTAGCAAGCAAAATATATTACCTATACGTGAACTTTAAACTGGAAATTAAGTTTCTCTTATACGGACAGTGATTATGTAATTAGTGATGTGTATATACCGCATTAGTCTGAATTATTTATGACACCGCAATCTTCAAAATTTAAAATTAAGATAACAATTAAAGATGTCTATGAGAAGACGCCGCAAAAATTTTATCTATTTCTCTGTTTCCGTTCCGATACTTAACACCCTTTGATATATCCAAATTAATACAATAAACTCTATAAACTTATCGGTCAATCACTCGTTGATTCGCAAAAGGGTAAAAAAAAAAGTGAGAACCTTCAATTCGTCCATGAAAATGCACCGATTGCCAGAAATGCAGAGCATGCTTGTGTGTGGTTGATCCGTGACCCCACCGTCAGAACTGCACAAGTAACATTTTAATGAACTCCTGAGCTATTCAGATCGATATTAAGTGTCAAACCCAAATGCATCATCGTATTTTATTGAAGGAAAGGTTAGCGACCACCCATGTTCGATTCCATTCGGATAGCCGGATTCCATTCAGATATTCGGAACCACCAACCGTATTTTTGCTTTCTCTCCCTCAACCGCACGAAAAGTGACTGCGCTTGAGAAATCGACCACTCTCCTAATTCCCTTTCCCTGGCCATTAGCCGAAGCTGCATTACGAAAGCTATTGGTAATTGTCTAGGAAGCCATTGACAAAGGGAAACAGCGTTAGGAGATCTTGGAGGGGGACAGGAAAGTGGGGAGAGACACAATCTGATTCGGGAAGCCCGCCAAGGGGAGACGGCGGAGAAAAATACGACCGCCACCATGAAAGCCAGCTTGGAAACAAGTGATAGACAGTTTACTGGTAGGGGAAAGTGGAGATTATGTGTGGAAAGGATGAAATAGTTACGGGCATTCGCGGGAAAGGGATAGAGAGTTTCGTATTCGATAAGTGACTCAAAAGAGCAGCCGTTAAACGAGAGAGCATCGAACACCCAAAATGCGAACGCGACAGTCCTGTTATGAGAGGCCCTAAGAGGCGATGAGTTCTCGTAATCCTTTAAGGCAGGCAAATGAAAATTTTCACGCCTTTCCGTAAATATTCCTAACATTTTTTTTACAGAAGTATGTTGAATTCCGAGCTTTCGAAATGTTACCTACTTGATGTAGTTTAGAGGTGCGGCTCGTACGGTGGAATTACAAGGGGCCGCACGATTACGCGAATCCCTATTTTGAGGTTTCGAGAACAATTTTATGATGGGAAGTATTTTTTGGATATTAAACTATGGTAAATTTGTAAAAATGTGTATGATTGACAATAAGTGTTCAAATACCCGCGCTCATTCCAGCGTTTATTAAACGAAGCTTTGTCGCTTCCAATAATATAAAATCTGTGTAATGATAGACATGAGATCCCAATGCAAGTAATCGACTTAATTTTATCCCACCCAATGAGCTAACACAACTTAAGTCAAACTCTGAGTGCGCCTTTCATGGATAATTCAATCGTTGCGTGACTGTTCTCGATTGCTGTGGATGGAACCCTTGGTTTTCTGGTATATCCATTCTATCTACATCGAAACAACTATACCAACCAAGAGTTTTGAGTCAAAGAGTTTGGCTCACTGACATTTTTTTCAGTCTGACAGTTGGCTGTTATTAGATGGCTATTTCCATTGAAGTACAACTTAAATAGATGAGCTTAATATTTTGATAAGGGAACCTTCCAACTCTTTTTGTGCTAAAGTACATATTGCAATCATATTACTTCTTCCACTTCTGTACCTCTTCGACCTGGCGTATAGCCATACTTGTAAATACTTTTTATCCACATTAACTTAGCATAAATCCTTCTTACTCTATCTTTCCAGTGCTAATTAAGTAATTTGCCGTGATTAAATTGTGTATAAACTGAGCGATTTTATCCGGAAAATTTGGCACTCAAGCTTTTTTCTAATATAACATACTTTATTAATTTATTTATGTATCTTAACTGGGTGCGCCTTTTGAAATATGTAATGATCCATTGAAAAACAGCTTTATTTCTGCAATGGTGCGTGGCGTCACTTGGTGGAAATCCATAACTAGATGAA
>LYUA01000127.1:529761-555724 GCA_002093875.1 Calopteryx splendens
CGGTCGTAATAAATTCTGATTTTGTGGAAAAGCAAAGTTTTTTCTTTCATCTAGCTTTATTTCTCACAATTGGTCCCAAACGGTCAAACAATGGAAATATAAAAATTGTGCTATTTTATACTATTATATTTTCGTTAATGAAAATTTGAAGGATTCATTAAAATTTACTTGTTAGCAATAGAACCGAATAGAAATATAAGGAAATACCTGATCAAGTCACCATCAAAATGATATGTAAACTTTATTTGTTTATTATAATGAGAAACATAGACATGGTAATAACAGAAACCTTATGCTTTCCATTGCCAGGGCATCCCTATAATGCACTACTGTTTTCTTTATTTACGGTTAATAATCATTAGAATTAAAAATAATGAGTGACCACACTCGCTACAAAATATTTGTAAATATTTAGACAAATCACCATTTTTTGACCGTTAAAATGACTTAAAACTTCTTAAATAACTTAATGCATGATTCTGGAGAGTACCTAACTAACTTATATTACACTCATGATTAAATTGGCTAATTTTTATCAATGACTCAAATGTTTTTGTTCCGTAAGTCATCTTCTATCATCCATTTCACTGATGACAGAAATGGAATTAATACGCCAAGTTTCACGTTCAATGCTTGACCGAGCACCCAGGATCTAAATTCATCATTCTAAGTCATCAATTGCTCGCAAGTGCGTGCAAGGCAGCACAACGATATGTTATCTGCTATGCTTTGAAGTCAAGAAACACAAAACTGGTGCGTGTGTAAGGATTAGCTGGAATTGCCCATCGTAACGTCTTCCTCGTGACTGTATCTTTGTTTTTTTTCCCTCGATGCATTATATACTTGCCCTTCTCTGCCTCCTTGTTCTCTTTTTTCTCTCGCCTTACTAACAGCTCACAGCAACAGACTACCGCAAAGGCAAGAAAGCAAGAGAAGAAGAGCGTGTTTTAAAACCATTCTCCTCCTTCTTCGCTGCTTGGACTTTCTTCTTTTTTTAACAAACAAAAAAAATCTTTACCATCTTTGCCACAAGGTGGGACCTGGGGAGTGTGGGAGGGAGATGGGGGGTGTGAGAAACGGGGGCCGACGTACCCCCGTCCAACCCCCTGTACCCGCTCCCCCCTTCCCTCTCCCCATCCCTCTTGCCCACCGAAACCTTCCCTCAAATCCCCAGCTCCTTAAAAAAAAATATACCAAAAAAATCTTTTACCCGCCCCAACCCCTACAGAAATTCCTAATCCTCCCCCCCAACCCACACACACCAAAATTGTCCTTCTAACCTCTGTAGAAAAAAATCCCTCTTTCCTTTCATGGGAGAGATGCGACGACCAGACTTTGCTGTGCCAAATGAATCCACTGCCTTCCTTCCCTCCGCTTTCAATTCAAATACAAACAAGTGACACTTCATCCCAGCGGCGCCATCTGGGGATCGCGGCGCCTCCGCCCAAGCTATTTATTTCCGTCTCGGCTCTTGAAGAGCGATTCAGAAAACAGGAAAACAGAAAGACTAAAAATGCGGCCTCCGGACGCCTCACTGCTGCCCTCTACAAACGACTTTCAAAAACTTTCGGCTTTTTTTTCCCATCCGCTTGTCGCTGGAAGAGGGACGAACAGCAAAAAGCGCGCTGGCCGCTTATTTAGCGCGGCCGAGGCACTGCAGATCGGTTTTGACGGGTGACCCGGGCCATTCCAATGTCCTCGTCAGGACGCTTTGACGCTCGCGAGTTTTAAAACTGGGGTAGGTGGGAGAGACGGATGGACGCCCTTGTTTGTTTCTGGCGTCGACTTTGCTTCTTTTTTTCTTTTTTCGTGCTTCCTAAAATCCACTCTCCAAATGGCTTCCCCTCGCGATCCGCTCCTTAGCCCTCGGGAGTCGCACCTCTGATCAGAAGCGCCCCGAGGGGGGTCACTCACCACAACCGCTTTCCAACACAGAAAAAAAAGTCGCCCCCCCCCCACCCCCTACTTTTCGGAGCCCTCGAAAGAGAGTGACACTAGAGTGAACAGGGGCTCAGAGAAAAGACCGGGAAAGGGGTTCTCGACCCGTTGACAAAGTCCTTTCACGACAAACATCCAAAATGCGTTTCAAATCAAATTGTCTCGAAATAAACGTTTTATCCCTTTCATTTGCCTTGATGACGTTCATGCGTGAGAAGTGACCGCAGCATTTCACCCGAGGGCATGCCTCGAGGTGGCCGCCCGTCGCCAAATCACCGGGGCTCTCGCCCTGCTCTGAAATTAATTTCCCACCATGTTTTATTGTTTTGTTTTGTTTTGTTTTGACCCTCGATTGCGGAAATATGAGTCGCGGCGACTTGCAAGTAATAATTTAATATTGAGTAAAATTAAAATGAGGGAAGAAGGATGGAAAAATAACGAAAGAGACCCTTTTTTGATCGGGTGTTTGTAAGCTTGGGACGTGCGGAGGCGACGCGCGGTGCAGATTGACGCAGCGGGGATGTGGTTCAGCGGGGGAGGGCCGCGGCAGAGCGGGAAACAGGTGCAAAGATCATAAAAAAAAGGTAGGGGCCATCCAAAATGGGGGAAATGGGGAAGGAACCCGTGTCGTACCGTTTGTGGGTGAACGGGTGTCCGAACGGGCGTTGGTTTCAAGTAAACGCCTAAATCTAAGTTTTTTGTGAAGGGAAAAACATGGGGTTGGGGGGAAGGGAGATCGAAAAGCCTTGATTCCCGTGAAATAAGGGGTGGGTTTTATAATCAACATAATGTCATCCTTATTATTTTTCACTTTTCTAAGAAGAAGACCTCCGAACGTGCTCTTCACTTCCAATCAAATGACTACATAGCCATTGAAAGTGATCAATTTCTAAATTCGATCCTTGTATCCGTAGCTGGAGTCCTCTTATGGCCTCTATCGAAACTTTTTGAAAAAAAAAAGAAAATAATCAAGAAAAATGAAAATAAAAAAGAAGTCTTTCGGCGGTTTCAAGACAGTTCCATTTTCCTTATGGATCTGCGAGTGCCATTCGAAATGTTTCTGAAGGAGAGACCTAGTCCCTCATCCGCTCGACCAACGACATGCCAATCGCTATGTGAAACCACGATGTGCCTCTGGAAAAGATCTTTATGAATCAAAAGATGTTGAACTGACGTCTTCCTCCGCCGATAAGCCAATTCTGATCAATTCGATCCCCAGGCTCAGATAAATCTTCGGTTGAATGTTGACTACAACGTCATATCAACACGCATCTGCCGGGAGTTCATGCGTCTGAGAAAATTAAGTGCCTCGGACTACTCAACTTTACCGGTATGAAGCCATTTCTGCGATTTCGGCCTTTCGATTTCATCCTCGCTCTCTGCGGAACCTGGCCTCAGATCACGCAGAGACCATCACTCAAGACACAAATGACTGCCTTCAAGAATCTTTGGATACTCCCAGACACGATCCCGCGGGGAGAGTTCTAAGGGGGTATCGGAAAAATTTGTTCAGTACGGTTCGCGGCGGTGAGCCGTCTGACTAATTACGCAGTCCTATCCGGAAAATAATACAGCTGATCGCCACTATGGGTGTCGCACGGAGTCTCTATTGCCGAAATGGGAAGTTTGAGCTATAGAGACCTAAATTGGTGGGGTGGGAAGGGGAAGCAGGGACTGCGAAACAGAGAGGGCCGCCACCCGTGGAATACAGCATTCCTCGCGCCTGCGCAGTGGGGAGATGACGCGTGGGGTCTTTTATAATTCGATTCCGAAAAACGTCCGACATCCTCATCCCCTCTGTAACCCTTCCTGTTTATGTATGCATTCGAAAGCAGAGCACGGAAAATGAATGGCGTAATTCCCTCACGGAACTTCCGCTTTACGCCCATTCTTTTACTCCCTCACCCCAAAACACACCCCCCCGTCTGCGACCCAGTCCTCCCCTCGCTCTTCCCTTACAGATTTTTAATGAATCCCGTACTCTAAGTCCTCTTTTCTCTCACCCTTCGAATATCCATTGCGTCCCATCCTCGCCCAACCGCATCCTCCTAATCCCTCCCCTTAGCCCCATCCCCTCCAGCCCCCTTTCCTCCATCACACTGTGCCACCACCCCCTTCGTCTAGGTCGGAGTCTTCCCTTCCCTAACTTTCGTTGCCCTACATACCCAGTGAGCCCCCAAAAAGGGACCAGCGATTCGATTTTATGCCCTGCCAGTTGGATTTCTATAATTTAGGTCTCTCACCGATTTTCTCTCAAAAATAAGGACGTGAATTGTGCCTCCAGAAACGGCTCTTCCCGCGTTGTAAAGAAAATCTTCATTCCTGTACTATTTCGGAAGAATTTTGTGCTACATAGAGAAAATAGGCCATGAAAGTATAGAAAATATCTCATTTTGCGGCTACAAAGATCGACAACATTAGATTAGCTGCAAATGATTCACATTTGGCTACCCAAAGGCGTTGGAATTTGTTTGCTCGCTTTAACATAGCCATTATATTATGATTATTCGTGAAAATGTACCAATACCCAGATATTAAATTAAATATAGTAAATATCTGGAGAACCATAGAAAACATAGCAGTGGTACTACCGCCTACGTTATTTTTATATAATATTTACCAAACAACCGGAATTCAAACTTGAGTTTTACGTTCTGGTAGAGTATGAATTATAAATTATTGTCAATGGTCACCAAATCATAGTCGCGGACTTTTTAAGCACCTCGCTGTCGATACAAATTTGTTCAGTGTATGTAAAACATGTTGTAGCTTGGAATAATCTGATATATTTTTTTCATTAATACTTATTTAATCTCATATTTTCTCTTACATTTGAAACAAGGAGCATAAAAATGTCCTATGAGAGTACATATTAGTTTATGAACCGCTGTTTTAAGTAAATCAAGATCAATAATATTTTTTATTTAAGTTCTTTTGCAAAACTGTACCATTCGGCTATATCACAAACTTTTAGGAATCTCTCTGTTAGTTAATATCAATTCCCTGCGCCTAAATACCTCAATTATAAAACCAATTTCAGTTAGTGTTTCCTGGAAAGAGGATTTACGCCTTGCATTTTTTTTAACTTTTGCCGCCTGTAGCTCGCGTTCGACTGAAAGCGCAACCAGTTTTCTTTTTTAAATTGTTGAATCGATTGATATTTATTGATTATATATTTTTCAAAAAAAAATATTTCCGGTCATCAATATATCCAATTCGTTGAAGACCGCTTTTGTTTGAAAGTATTCACTTCCTATTGGGCCACCGTTATCGAAAAAATAATGCTTGATTCCCTGCGGATTAATATTGCGTAATTTTATTCAGAAAAAAATCTTTAATTTTATATTACCGGCTTATCACACGATCCCCAATCGAAGGAATCTTCCTGGCAGTGACATAATTCAACAAGAAACCATTGGAAAATTGAGAGCAAATTAGAAAATCTATATTTAATTAGATGTTTAACACAAACAATGAATGCTCAAATCAAATGAATTTTAATTGCTAGCATCTTCTTCCCATATGATCCCTAATATCGCATTTTATTTTGAATTCTTAAAAAATATCAAAGATGGATCAAAGAAAGTTTTTATGGTTCATAATTTACTTCCATTTCGACTAATGGGGTCAAATGTCCCATTTTATTTGCTTATAATTTGAAGGGGTAAGGTTTTATAATTTTCTTGACTACTCATAAGTATATGGAAGTAATTTTATGAACTCAGCGTGCTTAAAATCCAGTATCGAACTAAACTGAAACCGATTGTATCTAAGAATTTATTCACAAATGTTTTCAATGGCCTCTCTTTATACCATATCATCGTTTCCAGTTGATATCCAACTTTTATTGTTTTTTGAATGAGTCGTTACTGAGAATGTTTGGTGGCTTCTTCCCTTATTGAGCAAGCCAAAACTCGATTGCTCTACAGTAAATCTAACAAAAATATCCTTTAAAATTAAGAGCAAGTACTTCAGGCGATTAGACTTAAAATTAGACTCGTATTTGAGTCTACATGGAAGGTCGACTTTTACATGTATCATACCCACAAACCCATAAGAGTTCAGTCGACCCCAAGTCACACATATCACTGCCAGGTTCGATGTATGGATGGAGGGAGCCATCCCAGTCAATATCCCTCTAATTTTGATTATTTCGACTAGAAAATAGGACCGAACTGGTTCGTGAAAATCGTAATTAATTTAATGCTCGAATTTATGATTTCGAATAATTTGAGCTGGTTTTAGCTATGGTGCCACTGGAACTGTATTCTCAATTGAGCCGATTCGATATGCGATTCGATAGAAATCAGTTAGTCAAGATTCAACTCCTACATGAATCTGGGCTTTTATGTTCGACTAAGTTCACTTCTAGTAAACCTTTATTGTGGAAGCAGAATTGCTTCCAAGTTATTTAGCTGATTCAAAATAAAAAAATGAGCGTCATTCAACTAAGTCAGTCCGAAACTTAGCAAGCCAGTCAACTCATAACTTTGCATTCTTCTTACGCATAAATATGCATGTTTCTAGTACCGTATATCTGGTAATTTTTTCCCAATCGTAGTTTTTCCTATTCCACTTAGCTCTTTAATTTTAAAAATTAATTCCAACGGTCAGTTCCTTAACTCACTGGCAATTCTTTTGCTCTGATTCCAAATGCACCTTCCGTTTCTAACACATGACCTAGCTTGTTAACTAGTGCCGTCAACCGTAAACAACTCAAATGCTGAGTTCAAGTCCGGAGAGGGAACGTCAAAAATGAGCTAATCAATTCATTGAAAATTTCGGGGTACCATGCCCGAATACATGTTAGGGTTTCAATTTTCGCGTTTCGCACGCGAAAGTGGGGAGAGATATCGGACGGCCAAGCCGCTGAAGAGAGGTCGAATGGTCCCTGACTTCCTATCGTCACCGTGCAGGACAGTCCTTAACTTCCGAATCCAGATTCTGGACATTTCATCTAATTTCCAGATACTCCGAGTGAAATCCGAAAGGGTGGCACCATTGATTACTCCCTTCCCTGTTTCTCTTCCGTTTCATCATTGGACCTCATGGTTCTAAAACTCGTGGTCCGGTGATTTTCTGCGGGATTGTGCATTCATTTTATTTTGAATAGGAAGTTTCCTTTAATGCATTTTGAATGCATACTTTGGTTAAAATTTTTACTTTTCCTAACAGACTCATACCATAACTTTACGGAACAATTCCATTATAAAATAAATTACCAATTCATTTCATAATATAGGATGGATCGTTGAATTTATCAATCAATCCCTACCTGCGTATATTTTCTTACTTGATGGTTTACAGAAGTTGATTTTTTCCAGCCCCCAGCCTTCCCCAGTTTGTGATAGACTTCTCAAAACCAAACTCGTGCCTCATAGCTACGTGTTGTGATTGTGAAAATTTCTCTTCATCATGATCATCGTTGGTGCTTTGCTTAATGTTGAAGCATTTTTAGGCCACGGAATCCCTTAGTGTACAGAATCCTATAAATGCTATCTATGTAGCACCGTATGCTTACTTACGTTCCCTAAAATTTACTCCAAATATATAAAATATGCTCTGAAAGCAGCATTAAATGGTGCCGGTCTTGGAAATTAATTGCACAGCCAATACAAGATGACACAAGCTGTGCGTATGGCAAGGGAATGAATACAGTTGGAGAACATTACTGCGCCTCTTATTTTTTTCTCCCTAATCCTACTTAACGAATTTCTGTATGCCGTTTTTACTCAACTGCTTCCCTTTGTCCTTAATCCCTCCCGTCATTTCTATGTCCTCTTTTTCCTCTCCAAACGTTTCTTACCATTTACTCCGCTCCACTGCACTTATTGACGAGTTCTACTTTTGTACATAGTACTTCGCTCACTCTATTTAAATAATTTAACTGCATTTACTAACTCACCGACCAACTCTTTTTGCATTTCGCATTAATCGTGCTAACTTTTTGTTCTTTTTGGCAACATATCTTGCCAAAAATGAATGAACCTCACATATTGCAAGTTGTTTTAATTTGCCAATTCTGATACTAACTTTAAGGTTCCCTGAACAAAATACCTTATCAGTGATTCAGCTAAATATTTTCAATTTGATTGCAGCTCTGGATTTCTACTGAAAGAATTGAAAGAATAAAAACGGTAAAAACGGTGTAGTTGTTTCCAGAAAAGCCATCGATTGTCAATGTGTGAACCAGTATTTCATTTATGAGTTATTGGCACTAAAAATGACGAAGATGGTTAATTATTTTTGTGATACTGTTTATCCTTAGGTATAAATTCATATTATGTTATTTTGATATAGTTGTAAATAAGAAACTGTTTGCCTAGTAACAAATTAATTTTATTATTATCGTACTTCTAAAAGCGTATTGCTTTTCCCAATGACCTAAATTCTGCGCTAAACATAAAATGAGGAAATAACTGAACAAATAGTCTAAGGCATTATATTTTCAAACTATAATACCTTACTGCAACGGAAATACGGAGTGGTAAAATTCGATAAATGAATGAATTGAATGAAATTAATAAAAAGTCGTCCATCGTATTTAACCTGGTGAAGATTTCCTCAAAATTCACATGGAACCAGGTAAGATTCCTCTCCAAGAAAGTAAACGGCTCTGGAGAGATCACGATCCTTTCGTTTTATTTACCCTGTCCCCCACGTCAAAAAAATGTCTGGTCCCACACTACTCGCATCCCTCACTAACTTCCTGTGTTACCACATTCACCGTTACATTTTTTTCTCTTCCTCCTCCAAGTCTCCCTTCTTCACTAACCAGAAGTAATCTCCGACTTTGCCAAAACGGTTATATAATGATGGAAAGACGACTGGTTGCAAAAAAACAAATATTTTTTTTCCTGGAACTAAATCCTTGTGGTTCCTTAAGAGAGATCTCTTAAGCGTTTCGTACGGTATAATTCTTCTTTGTGCATATGTTCCCAGCCTAATCGTATGATAACTTTTGTGACTTCCTCATAAGACCCGAGGTACGCACACCTTTATATAGTCGACTATATCATTAAACTGTAGTGAGAGTGCAATTCAGTAAACGAAGCTTCAGTTGTTGCAGTTGTAACCTCAATCCAGAAAGGCAAAGGCTATTTATTAATTGATCAAATACCACTGAAAATGACCCCTCACATGGAAAGTTCGAAGTTTGATAGCTGGTTGTCTACGAAATTTTAACGATGTTTTTCTATGATCCAAGTGTAATTATGCAGGGAAATGTAATATATTTTACATGATAATGGAAATAATGGATTTCTGTTCCGTGATTTGATCCTTAAATGATGCCTTTCCTTGAGAACGTGTCGGGAATTGTCTGTCTGCATGAACCAAAGGGCGAGCTTCTAGTACTGGAAACTCGCCCATTAAACATATTTTAATTTAAATCTAGTATTTTATCATGGGAACTACTCCTTTGTTGTAGAGGGAACTCCCTACAATATATCTATTACTCTAATTATTCTTCACTGAAAATTTTCACTAGGTTTTGCTCGGTTGATTTCTGCTATCCATTCTTTGAGCTCTGAACTCTAGGAAAGTTTAAGAATATTTTTGTCAATACTATTTAAACTGCCTTTCAATTTCTCAAAGATTAAATCAATTCATATACTTTCGAAAGTTCATCCCACCTACCAAGCTATCAATAAAATGGAGTGCCTTCACTATGCTGAAGATGTAATTAGCTAATTTAATTAGAATTTATGACATATTTAATGTATTCCTATCGCAGAAAAATTAAACTGAATACTATCAAAAATTTTCTTAGTCCCTTCATTCCTCCCATGTTTTTTTCTTCTATTCCTGCCTAACGCCCCCTTTACAGTGTAGGCCCAAGCCGGCAAATCTCACCCCACCTCGGGGGAGCAGTACCATCGCGTGGGGAAACCCGAGATCTATTCCCTTCGGGACACCGGGGACAGGTTTTGGCTTTCTACCCATTACCGGCTGAGGTTCTGTTTGCCAGAGGACGCAAAAATGTGATCCCTCGGCGCACACCGCGATGCACCCCCTCGAGTTGGTGCGATAACTTTAAACCGCAACAGTGGGCGCATCCTTGCCCATTACACTACACAAATTTCCAGCCAAATTAAAATCATTCATTCATGAGCGTGGAGCGACAACCACCGGTTGGGGCGGATCGATAGGTCCCCTACGTTATAAATGTCCGCCGCACGATTTTTATAGGGGTAGCCTGTGACATCTTTAACGGCTCCCATGTCTCCCGTTTAATGGTTCGCATCCGCTTAGGGAATGGCTTCGCCGAAAGAGGAATTTCGCGAGACAAACCTTCCCAGAATCCCCGGAAGCAGCGCTGATTACAACGCATTTGCTCGAGTCAAAACTTGACTCTTTAATGTAATCCCCGCGTTAATATTTTTTTCCTGGGAGAAGTCTTCCCCGAATTTGGAGACATCACACATATTTACCCCAAGTTATGCTGCAAGTCATTCTTGCAAAATGCGCGGAATTCGGAAGGTAGCCAGATTCCGAAATGGCATTATTTATTCAAATGGGCTTCACCACAACACCTGCGCGTTCATCTCAACAAGAAGCATGCATGCAGGAAAATAAGCCCCGTATTGCCTGATCTGCAGTCAATGGTAGCTAAAAAATAAAGTATTGGGTAGGATTTTTTTAAAGTTATCCCAATAGTGAATATCTATTTTCAATGGTAATAATCTTTTTCTCCCTTGAGATGCAGTTACATCGCATTTTAAACGTTTTTTAATTAATTGGAATTAGGAACTATTTTCTCCCGCATATTTTCGAATACGCTCACCCATACGCGATTAACTTTAACCTCTACACCCGAGAAAATGAAAAATATTTGCTTTCACATAAGCTCTGCACGTACTGACCTCGATGTTTTCCGATCAGTGTTTACATCATAATTAAGTAATCATCGTAGATCAATCAGTAGATTTGCCTTGGATTCTGTTAAATATAATTTCCATCAACAGCCCTCGCCCAGGAACAATCGTGCTGATTTTCATATGATCGATTTTCGAATTTTCAAACGATTGACTATTTTTCTTATTTATTCTTTCAGTCAAGAATCTATTGTTCATTTTTCCTTAATTTCATCGAGTATAATCAACAATTCTCTTGCTCTCTATTTTATAGCGCTTTAAATGTATTACCTTTAGAATTACGTAGACCACTTAATAGTCCTACTTACAATCAGTTCCGTGCTCACAAGTTGGTATGCTTGTATTTAGGAAAATCCACAGCAGTTTTACAGTATAGGACTCCGCTGAAGGCATTTGAAATTCATTGAGCCAGCGTGATCTATGCATCGCATTCAATTCCTCCTCGCGCTCTTCCCTCATCCGTTATTCTCTTCGTCGCTCACCACCTAAACCGCAGCCTTCTCCCCCCTTAATCAACCCCGCCAACTCTGGGATCGTAAAGAAAACTCGACTCAAAGCCGTCCACCGCTCTCCCAGCAACAGCCAATCCATCAGCCATCGGGTTTCCCCTCCATCAAATCCTCATTTTTCATCTCCTACTCTTCCGTGCGTTCGACTGGCGGGGCAGTGCCCGCTCTCTCGTGCTTCCCCGTATCGATTTTCTTTTTAGTTACTTCCCTCTTATACATTCCTTTATACATGTTTGATGAAGGCACCTTCATTAATCATGGCATCCCATGCTGCACTGCCTTGTGATTGTTTGTTTTTTTACATTCCGTCACCAAATTTCTTTCGATTCCTATCTCCAACTTAGTTCCACATTACTGTGTCATGGTCCAGGATTGGACTAGGACAATCATTGAGAAATCAGTCTATCAATCAATTCTCTTATTTTCTTCTCCTGAATGTGACGCCTGCTTTGAATTCACTCCACTCGCGATAATATATAGGCTTCTTACTATTTTACTGCTTTCCCTCTCATTCGTACTCAAGACTTCTTCCATTTTTTCTATAACCTAAAAGGTCAGACAACAGCAACAAAATTAAAGAGATAGACTGTAGGTAAAATATGACTCCTTTTTCCTGGAGCTTTTTCATAACCATGACACAAAGAGAGGGAAACATGGCAGCGTACTTATTCCCTTGACAAACATTCTCTCCTCTTTCATTCTAAGGCCCTCTGACCCACGCCCAAACTTAGGCTTAAGGGATATTGATTATATAGTCGTAAATTTAACCTCTTTTGTTTCTCTAACCCTCCCTATGAAGGTTTACTACCTATTCCACTACTACCTATATCCACCTATTTTGCCCGCTCGCATATTTATTTTGTTGCACTTTCTCTTTATCATCTCTTATTTTTCCCTTCTGGTTCCTCTCTTACTTTTCTTGCTCTATTCTTTCCCATTTCCATTTTACTTTTCTCGTTCCAGTTTCATTAATTGTATGCCATTATCTATATTTGTTAATACTATTAACGCGGCTTTTTCTTCCTTTACTTCCCCATCAAATATTTTTTATCTGCTTATCTTCTCCCCAAAATTCCTTCTATTTTACTTTTATGTTCATTTTTAATCATCTCCAGAAATTTTTTCCTCAACCTTTGCTTCAATTTTTTCACTGTCTATCATGTTGCATTTCAATTCAATAGTTCCTCAATCCACCATAGGATAAGTTTGGCATAGGTATTTCTTCCATCACTATAGCTTATTTCTTGTTATTTCGCCCTTCACTTTTATCATTATGAACATATTTCCCATTTAATGTATGCATTAAATAAAAAATCATGTAAAGTGAATAAACGACGAAGGGAAAAGCTCCCTTCGCGGAACTTTGAAGTTTGAATATTATCTTCGATATTTCTTCCCTCTTTCGGTCACCTTCATTTGAGTTGCTGGATGTGGTATCCAAACTTTTTCGTAATTCCCAATCAATAACTCTTTCTCTACTTACTGTCTTTCAGTGAATTCCCAAAGTTTCTCGAAAATTACTATTTCCTCATCTTTTTCTTTTTTTCTCCTCTCGTTTAACACTCATGTGTAACCATTTTTCAGCTAGGCATGCCTCGATCATGGCGCTTTGTGCACTGCGAAAAAGAAGACTAATATCGGAAATAGTCGTATGAGTGTAGCGAAAGATTTTGTTTTTTTTATAGTTCAAGAGTTTAATAATATGCCTTAATCCTTGGGTAGTTTCCTTGCTGCTGACAATTTATTTTTTATACATCCATTGAAGAAATAACACGGTAGAATGAATTCACGCCAGGGCAAGTATTTATTGAGGAAAATAAATACTAAATAGTGTGATGGACCAATAAAATTGATGTTGGGGGATAATAGAAAAAATCTGAAAAAAGCCTTGTTCTTCTATTAATGCAAATCACGAGAGTATGTTATTCACTTATTTTTGCGTTGACAGTTCGAAAGCGACTAATGCAGATTATTTTTGGGTTGTAGGATCTATTTAATGTATTTGCTTCTCAATTTAATTTTCAAAGTTTTCTGTTAGACATATTTGAGCATTCCTCTTACAATCTTAAGTAAAATGTTTCCTGGTAATAAACTCGAGATTTTTGTAACATGCACACGAAATAGCGATTCTCCCCACTGGATTGGAGCCTTGAATGGCGCGTGGGGTCAATTTTTCCCATTACCATTTTCAATAAAAATGTGTACGAATTTGTGTTCCGGGAACGCCTTCTAAAAATAAATAAAATTTTTCAAACAAATCATATGGATCACACACAACATATTTCAAACTGAATTTAGTCGTGTTTCAGTATTTTTCATAACCTCCCCTTCCCAAGCTCGATCGACAACCTTTCAAAAATTTGCTCCTACCGCAGATTCTCGATATTTTTTTCCTCTTATATGTTTCTTTTCTGGTCCTCAATAGCCCAGTGCTTCGCATTAATACTCTCCCTATCTGCCTCATTGGAAGGTTCTCAGAATTCTAAATATAAAATGCCGAAAGCTCTCATCTCACCACCATGTTTTCCTATACCGTTCTTTCGACACAAACACTGAGCTTATTTTTGAATTTCGCAGTAAATAAACAGAAAATGATCATTTCCCTCTCGGTAACGTTTTAATGGCTAGCTCTTGCTTTTTACGGACCCCTCGTAGCAATCGAAGCTTTGGATTGACTCGTACAGAAATCCAAACATAATTCGCACGTTCTCGTCCTCCAACTTAAAACAGAAATTCTGAACAGGATGTGAAAGAGTATCTAAATGGGACAAAGTAAAATTATTCGCCCAAAAGCCTTGCGATGAAAATACCTGTTTGACCACAAGTTCATATCTTCATATCTTATTTCCACCTCTAACATATTAATGGAATGATTTCGTGTTACGGCGTTCTTGATGTTAGCTTTTTTGTGCTTCCTTCTCACGCTTTGAGAAATAAATTAGCCTCTTATGTGTTCAAACCTACCAGGTATAGTTCAAACCTACCAATTATAGATTCCCAATTAAATATTAAAAAATACTCAAGGCCACATCATATAGTTGTGAAAAGAGCTAAAAGTAATGTACTGGAATACGCTAATTTAATTTCACTACGCTTAATGTAGCCATTAGACCAGTTTTAGCCAGTAGCCAGTATTTATAAAATTTGCCTAAATAATGTCCGTCAGAGCACAGGACGACGACTTGTTCAACCTCAAACCCACCAATTTCCAAAGCCACTTCCTCTCTCATTTTATATCTTTCTCGCCCTATTCTCTTCCAATTGTCTCGCATTACCAACTCCCACGCTCTTCATATTTTCACCATACATTTTTCCCTGGCACACCCCTTTTGTTTTCCTCCCTTTCCGTAATCCCAATTTAACTTCTTTCTAACATATTTTTCTGTCTCATTTCCCTCTTCTGCCCGATTCAACTGATTCCTTTTCTCACAATCAGATGCCTAATTTCTCCTATCATATCCGTTCACAGATCTCCTAGGCGCACTCCATCCCAATCGTCATATATTTATATAATCCCTTGTGTTATTACTGACAGCTGAATTAATTAACTCTATAAATGTTCACATAATTTCGTTTATTTACGACCGGTTTCCTAATGATGATGTCACATCGTGAAGAAACCGACCGTACGTAAATAAAATCATGTGAAATATTTATAATTATCTCATACTGTTATCAGGATTTTTCACAAGGTTGAGCGAGAAACCATTGAATTTATTATTGCTGACTTTCAAACTGTCTCATATTCACCCCTACAATGTGGGACCTATATCCTAAATGGCACAATTGCACTCTAACATAAGTTCCCATAAAGTGAATGAGTGAATCCTGATATCAAGCCTACTGAAATATGTCGATATCAATTTCCGCTTCGCTTTCTTCCTCACATATTATTGATGCACGCTGCGTTGCGGTCTGAGAACCGCTGAAAACCGGTATGCCCAGTCGTGAGAGATATTAGTTCCACAAGTACAGGAATAAAACTCTAACTTTGCTTTGTTATATGAGAGTAGAACTCACCTCATACTAGCCATCCAGCATGTTACCTTTACACCTGAGGGTAGGGCAACCAGTTCCTTCCCCTTCGGTTTCCCAGGTAGGCCTGGTACACTCATTAAACCACACGGGTGTACCTGGAGGTGCAGTAACGAGATACTTCAGTCAGTAGCCGATCGTTTCACCCACAAGGCCATCACGCCATCTTAATTTAAAGGCATCTATATTATGATTAAGGAAGTTACATACCAAATTGGCAATGCCGTAGAGGAAAGAAAACCAAGAAGGGAAATCCTAAATTATCCTGGTCTTTACTCGTGTGTGTATTGACCGGATATATTATATATCGATTGAACATATAGTAAACACAACGGAAGTTCATAAACAAAAAACTCTTTTTTTAAAGAGATAAGGGAAGATTTTTTTTAAACCATTCAGATAAAAAATGTAAAAATGAAATGGCCGAAGTGAATTGTGCTGAAAAATGTCTTCACAAAAATAACTAATAAGAAAAAGGACAAATGAAATTTAATAGCAGTATACTATACTTTCTACAAAATAGTGAGAACATTTGTAGCAGAAATCATGACATTTATAAATTTATATTCTGGTTGTAAAAATATAAAATTCTCATAATATCGAAATCAAGAAAGTTTTGAACCATGTATTCAGAACTCAAGTCATTAATGAGGATAAGAAGACATAGGAGAAAATGGCTAAAATCCTCTACGAAGAATTAAACTTAGTAAGACTTGAGCAAGGGAAGTATTATGCATTTTTTTATTCTGGGGGAAGAAAAATGCAATATGCACGATCAGATATGTTATTGGGATACTATTATGGAAGACAAAAAACAAATAAATGGAAGGAATATCTCGACTGCTTAGCCGAAGTACGGAGATGTCCGAAGTTTTTGTAAGATAGGTTGGTGGAAGGACAACATAGTGGAAGAAGAAAAAAGGGGCCGGTGAATTTCAAGATTTGAATTTGAAGGACTATAGAAACAAGGTAACCATAAGTAGGTGATATCAATGAAAAAATCAGGACACCATTGGAGGAAATGGCAAAAACAGACAGAATTAAGTATAAAATAAATTAAGAAGGTGAAATATTGCTTTAGGACTAGAAAAAATGTAATAATAACTATTCCGAATAAAATCTGAGCTAAAATATGTTATAAACATTTGAACTTGAATTTATGATGTGCCTTAAAAATTTCAATTATAATCAGAAGATTAAAGATTAGAAATTAATAGAAGAAAAAATTAATAATGCTCATTAAGAAGCAGATTGGATTCAGAAATATATACGCAAAAAACCATTCATAGCGCTATGAAGTATATTGTAGATGATATAATACAATTACTCTTAAGAGTAAAGATATAACTTTTTCCTTGGACACATGCCTACTTAGAAGAAGCAACAAAAGAAGAATACTAAGTGGTGAATTGCGAAAAAAAGTGTCTTCCTGGTGAAATTTAAATTAACGCAGATGAAATAAAAACATCTTTTATCAAGCAAGAAGAAGTCGAAGGATGAGGATATACTAAAGGAGAACACAATACAAGTGGGTACCTTGATGTACCGGAAAAAATATTATTTAGAATAGAATAATCTTGACGGAATTAAATACAGGCTATGCAAATAAAAGTAGATATTCGTGAAGAGCAATAGACATGGAGAAGGGATGCTTTAAGAAAAAGGCTAAAGAACACATACGGAGAGTAAATTGAGAAAGTTCCAAGAAAACTAGCCTTTGAATGAGCAAAATAATCAACTTTCAATAGGGCATGATGAAGGCTAAAGTATCTTCGGAATGAAAACTAATGGACTAAAAATCATAATCATTGGCGGCGTTTATAAAATTTATTTGAGCCTAAAAGTCTTATGTGGTCTAAAAGAATGATATTTGGCATTAGGAAACATAAAATCTGAAAATATGGGTATGTGAGGTTTTTTGTCACGTCGCAAACGATATTTCACATCTTCAATCTCTTCTTTTCCCAACACTTTTTAATTCATATATTCTCAACCACTTCACACCTATCCCGATTCATATACTGTTCCCTCGACTCAGTTCATCTAATCCGCACCCCTTCCCAAAATTTCCTCCGATCCTGATCCCCACCCTCCTCCTATACTTACCATCCTTACTCGGACCCTTCATCGCGGAATCTGACCCTATATGTCCCTCGCTCCGTAATGTGGATTTTGACCCTCCTTGCTAGCCCCTGGAGTAAAAGCCTCCCATTCAATAGCACGAAAAGCTCGGATGCACTGAAGAATGAGCGTTCGGTGCCTACGCCACTGAATAATTAACTCCGTGACCTCAGGGGAAGATTATGTCAAACATTGGGCAGAGGACCTGGATGGACTTAGAGGGGGGAAGAAGTGGGGTAGGAAAAGACTATTGCTGCACTGAGGAGGGAGCGGAAGAATCGTCGTTCGGAAGTGCAGCGTCCACACGAATAATTGAAAGGCGCGTAAATAAATAGCAGGACGAGTCATGTCATGTCAGGACAAAGTTGTCCACAATAAAAGAGAAAGAGACTGAGAAACTGGCCCCTGAACGTGACAATAAATTTACTTCAACACTTATGGCGTTCTATACAAAGCATATGATGAATCACAGAATGTGATTAGAAAAAGATAAGTATTTCGTTTATGGCTGTTTGTTACACTTTAAAATTTTACATGTAACTTATAGCTCAAGGTCGCTTTTCTGGATTATGTTGGGGTCGTAGTGTTTCTCCGTCGGTACATGTAAAAAGCCAACTTGGCGACTACTTTTCTCAGCTGATACTGAAAAGTCAAACTCTCCTTTCATTCAAATTCAAAAAAAACTAAGATAGAGCATTAAGGGAGTGGGCAAATTTCAAACAAGATTACCCTGACACTTGCGAGGTGATCATCAACCCCGCGGGAGACCCCAAGTAGCAAGATTCCACTCCCTCAAAATATTTCGCAGTTGTCAAAGAAGATTTACTCGAGAAATACAGCATCGGGAGTGATGAGAAAAATTAGATTCCGATCGTTTATCCAAATTCTCATCTTAATCCTTAAAGCTTATTTAGATCATCATACTCGCTTATTCCCTCCATTGTTAAGGAAATGGAGGATTGTAGTACATCTGACTGCACTGCGTCGTCAAGAAAATCCTCGAAACTGTTGGACTTTGGAGGCGCGGAAATGAAAATTAATAGGGTAAATATAAATGTAGCTGTCCTTTTAGTTTTTTATTGGGCAAATAGCTGCTAGTATTGGTCTTTCTTTCACTCCTGGGTGAATATGTAGGTATTGTGTCAAGGATTAAAGTTAGTCATTTTCAACAAGTCAATTGAGGTGACGTTGCTCCATTTAGTGCCTAACTTCCACTAGGAAACATACACGTCTGATCGTCAATGTGAGCTGAAGCGAATATAGGTAAATATTTGAAGAATTGAAGGGAAAAATCTAATGGAATTTGATCTGTTGGACTTATGAAGAAGGGAAAAAATGAGCATTGTAAGTTTTTGTAAGCATTTTTTTGCTTTTCCTAAACTCTTTTACCTCCATAACCCTCTAGTATCAACAATGATAAAATCTCGATGGTAAATCGTGATTTCAATCAAATTATTTTACTCAACTGAACGGATCCTACTGATTTATGTCTAAAATGGATTTTGAATATAAATATTGAGCAATTGGCCGTTATTGGATTTGTTCGGCGGAAATAAATGTAAGCTGCTAAGAGGAAAGGTTTGCTGCGTAGAAAATTATATCAATATATTACTCATTCTTAAAATACAAGTTACTTATGCATTTTCTCATAATTTATTTTAGATAATGCTGTTGGTGAGGAATACCAAATACAGTTAAATTTAAAAATTAATAAACGTACTTGTGGCTTCACAAATCCAATTATAGGCTTAATCCTGTTCATCCACTTACATTTTCTAAGGTGTACATAATGAAGACCAGGATCATTAGTCATATTTTTATTTAGGGAGTAGAAAAATGTTATGTTAAATTAGAACCATCGAACTCATCAAAGGACTCGTTTTCGTCATTATTTGCCGAAAATTGGTGAAAGGGAGAATCTAGGAATTTTATGATTAATAGGCAACTAGTTAAATATTAACTCATAGCTACTAACAACTAACATCACTAAAATTGAGAACCCAGGGGCAAGAAGCTGGGCTGAAATGCTCCACTTCTCGGCTCCCTTTCGGTTGATATTTTATCGGAGAAAATATTTGAGTACTGACTCTCGGCGTCTACAAATGACAGGTTATAGCGGTCATCTCCATTCTGTTCATCGTGTTGTCAACCATCGCTCTCACTCTGAACACCATACCGAGCCTCCAGGTGGTGGACGAAAAAGGCAACCAGGTGGACAACCCCCAGCTGGCCATGATCGAAGCCGTGTGCATCACATGGTTTACCCTCGAGTATGCCCTGAGATTCAGCGCCTCTCCAGACAAGTGGAAGTTCTTCAAGGGCGGTCTCAACGTGATAGATCTCCTAGCCATTTTACCCTATTTCGTGTCCCTCTTCCTCCTCGAGACTAATAAGAACGCCACGGACCAGTTCCAAGACGTCCGCAGGGTTGTGCAGATCTTCCGAATCATGAGGATACTTAGGATCCTCAAGCTGGCAAGGCACTCCACTGGGCTCCAGTCTCTCGGATTCACGCTCAGGAATTCGTACAAGGAGCTCGGACTGCTCATGCTCTTCCTCGCCATGGGCGTGCTCATATTCTCGTCGCTAGCGTATTTCGCGGAGAAGGAGGAGATGGGAACAAAGTTCATTTCCATTCCGGAGACGTTCTGGTGGGCGGGGATTACAATGACCACGGTGGGATACGGGGATATCTACCCGACCACTCCTCTGGGAAAAGTGATAGGCAGTGTGTGCTGCATCTGCGGGGTTCTGGTCATCGCACTCCCCATTCCCATCATCGTCAATAACTTCGCCGAGTTCTACAAGAACCAGATGAGGAGAGAGAAAGCCCTGAAGCGCAGGGAGGCCCTAGAGAGGGCCAAGAGAGAGGGATCCATCGTGTCCTTCCACCATGTCAATCTACGGGACGCGTTCGCCAAAAGCATGGACCTCATCGACGTCATTGTGGACGCTGGTGAGTAGAAAATTTCCTGACTTCCTTTTCCTTACCTCTCACTCAATTTCATCCGCCGGTGGAGACACAGGATCACCTTTGACCGGTCGAAGAAAAGAACCTGAGTGTCCGCCGGTACCGGTTAGACCGGAGATAGATTCAGATGCTCCTTCGTTTCATTTCACATTTCTATGCTTAATATGAAAGAACTTCAATGTTCCTGCTAGCTCACTGCTTCGATTTCAGTCCAGCCTCTTATTTAAAAAGGTATAGAGCTCTCATCTAAGGAGTTTAAACATAGATGAAAACCTAAAGAACGTGATTCTTTTCCATTAAAACGTTTACCAAGCGATCACAGATCGGTACGACCTCATTCCGAACTGGCAATAAGAGCGAGCTGATTCGGCCCAATTCTCTTACCAACGCGGATTTTGCGCATGGAAGCAATCGATTCTATCCATCCGTCCCATATCCAGGGGATCGTATCCCTATATTATTTTGTTTAATTTCAATTTTTTCAGATGCCGTCTTATTTAGCTGAGTAATATCGAGGTGCTTACAAAAATGAGGAAAGTCGTCTAATATTGATATAATTGCACTATGGAATGAGTTACTTTCGGTGTTATCATACAGTATCTCTTGTGATCAGTTCCCGATGTAAACGCGCAAGAAGAGAAATACTAATCGCTTTTTTCAGTTCCCCTCGTTTACCACTCGGTCCGATCTCTTCGGGCCAGACTGGAGTCTCTCATTCGCTTAACTCTGTCAACTATCTAGATAGATTAATTAAATTGCTTGATTTACGATAACAATAGTAGCCGCATCGGATAGAATAAACCGATCTGGGACCGCTAGATAATTGCGGTTCTACTATAGCCAATAGCCTATTAAATCCTAATCCGAGTGGTTCTGATAAAAAAGTAGGGAGTAAACTACCAGCCAATCGTGGTAGAAATACTCCAATATTCATCCACAGTTGGAGAAGATTTCCATTACTTCCCTCAGGGAAGAGGGCTTTTCAATAAGGGCGAGTATATAGTTTTTTACAGGATACTTTATTTAGAACGAGTGTTTGGAAACCCTAGTCAAAATAACTAATTTGAGTGAGAAGCATATCTAGTCACGTAATCAAGACTGTTAGCTGAACTTCTGAGGAATTAGTTCTAAATAGTAACT
Source organism: Calopteryx splendens (assembly GCA_002093875.1). Classification (NCBI taxonomy): domain Eukaryota; kingdom Metazoa; phylum Arthropoda; class Insecta; order Odonata; family Calopterygidae; genus Calopteryx; species Calopteryx splendens. The sequence continues at coordinate 551,352 of LYUA01000127.1, forward strand.
GATGCTTTTGAACTCCAAATTCTTACTGTTATTGGAATTAATACCAGGGTAAATTGTTATTGCTAATTACCTGATATTGTTTCAGAACTTTCTTCAAGATCATGATTCAGCTAGTATTATAAAAATAATAGAAACTCATAAATAACTCAGAGCACCCCAACCCTGTTTCTAGGAAAACGTGTACTTGTACACTTTAAAATGTGTGCAAAAGTGAAATACTAATGATCACGCGTTAAAAATGTATGTTGTACTTCATTTTTTTCCAATTCTTTGTTTCTTTGTTATATGTCCTCTATTTTATACACAACGTTATTTATTCAATTGCATCCAGTAAGTTTTAGCATTACGATGAGACTAAATGAATAAATACGTAAGGTTTTCGTCAACGAAATCTAGCTAGAATGGAATGAGATTTTTTCCGAGAAGGCGATCGCGTGGCTCAACGAAAATGCCTTGCATGCATGTTATATTCTTGGGCAGCTTGGTTGAAAGAAAGTTTGTAAGTTTAAAGAAAAGCAGTGGTAAGTATATCCTATAAAAGTTGCTCTTCGATAAACAGCCTCTTTGCCTAAATCAGCATAGCTTTCTTTAATAAAAAGCCAGCAGTAATGTTAGTCATTCTTATGTATGAATATTATTACGATAAGGTATATGAAGAAATGATTATTTTTGATTTTCAGGAGTCCTGCGTAGAATAAATTTCTGTTTATTTCAGCATGGAAATACTGATTATTCTTTTCTCCACAGATACGGATCCTGAGTTTTCCGTCACCACGTATTAACTAAGTGTATTTCCCATTTCAGTATACCCATTAGATACCAGCATCTTCCCACAAATTATAAAGGAAGTCATGGAATCTCATCAAAATATGGAATAAAGGGATTGACTAATTTCATGAAACATTATGTATGCTGTTCCAAGTTATTAGTATACATTGGACAAACGACTTTTATATTTCTTCTTCAAACAAAGGGTTAGAACTGTGAGCTGAATAATTTTACAATACAAAAATTAATAGCGTTACACCCTTCATTCACACCATTTCTTTAATAAAACCATCACCTTAGTTTTACGTGGTTACCTTATTGTGCACACCCTAAAAATTTTATCGCACTAAAACATCATTTGAGTCTTGTCGAATGTAGGTAACATAATCTCTCGAGTAGCTAAATGAATCTCTTTACATAATTATTGACGTAGAAAGTATGCACACGCATGCACATTCATCAGTCAGATCGTCAATACATTTTTTTTCACTGACATGAAAAAAGATGAAAATATTATTTTACCCGAGAAAACGAAATTAATATAAGTATAAATAAATTTCGAAATTTACCAAATAGCATTAATAACAGGGAGGAATAAAATTCCTTTTCAGAGAATATGGAACTAGGGTACACTAATCCGAACAAAAAAGGCTAGAAAGCTAGGGTGAGGTGAGCACAAGAGTATATGCCATTCGACAAGACGCACGAGAGTCCCCGTGAATAACTACGCTACGAAAACGTTTTCACCCTTCGACAAAGTCCTATGAGCTCAATTGAGTTACCGCCGACTCCCACGCGTAACAAACATGTGTCACATATGGTGGAGATCTGGAATCTCACCCACGTAAATTCGAGAAGGCGTGGGGCGGGATATTGCATCACGTAAGAACCAACCTCCTCAGAACAAAGCAGTTCAGGCAAGACCCATTAAAAAGGGGTCAAAGCTGGGGGAGGAGCGGGAGGAAGGAAGTTAAAGACCAAGGGCAGATTCGACAGAGGGGTCTGCCTTGAGAGCCTGGTAAAGAAAGAATGGCCGGGGAGAGGAATGGAGCGGAGGAAGGAGGAGGGGGAGAAACGAAGCAAAAGCGCACGCAGATGACTTTTATTAAGAACACAAAACGCGCTACCGAAATTTATCCCTAACCCTGTTTTTCCGCTTGGGGAGGGCAAAGAATGTAATTCCAACCTCCTTCCGGTTTATTTCTCCCTCCCGGAAACCACCCGGAAAAGTGGCGAGGAAAGTAACTCAAAGTCTTTCTCCATGACCCGAAAACGAATTTAAAAGGAAAAAGGCATAGGCACACACAGGGAGAAAATTTTTAAAGGCAAACAACTTTCTTAATATTTATACCGTCCGCGATTTACGGTCCTTGCAGAATAATATAGAAGGAGTATGCATAATTCAACATTTCCGGTCAAAATGGCTATTTTTATGAATCAAGAATCTCCTTCGGCAACGCGTAAATGAAAATGGGCACCATCAAGATCGTAATATTTAAGGGAAAGTTTTCTTAGTTTTCCTCCGGCCATTCTTATTTCCTTCTTTCCGATTCATTTCTTCCTGCACACCCATTTCTCAGAGTTAGTATTCATTCGGTGGAGTATTCATACCCGGTTTTACCGCAACCCTATTCGGCTGTCGAGTTTTCAATTCTAAAACCCCTGTATTTTGCTATGAAATCGTAATATTAATTATAAAAACAAAAATGAACTACAAATAAAACGGAACATCAAACAAGGAAGTTAACTATGTCTTAATTCTATCAGATCTAGTACGATACCATAGAACGCCTAATTTTATTTTCGTAAAGGAACTAAATCTCATATCGACCTTGACATGCTGAAATTCAATCGTCATTCTCCATTCGATAACATTAGACCAAAAATGTTAATTTTCATTGAAAATCTCCGGTGCCTGCAGGGAAGTAAAGGTAGTCAAATCATCTCATTGGTAAATTTATATTAGGACAATCAAAACTACTTGAAAGCCGAGAAGTAAATTGAAACATAAAAGCGTTAATATACGTCATCAATAAGTACAAAGTTAACCCTCCCTCCTAGGCGATCCAATGAATAATTAAAATTGATCTGTAAACATAAAAACCGAAAAATTTTCATTTTATTATTTCCTACAACCAGGCACATTTTATCAGTTTTTAGAGAGATAAATCGAGGGCAAGCAATAAATGTGAGGTAGCTTAAGGTCACCCAATTTACTTTCAAGCAGTCCTGATTTATAATTCTGCTGCCGCTTTCTTAGCCGCAATATTCAAGTGGAAAGAACATTGCCATTCACACGTTTGTTGAGAAAAAAATATATATATATATGCATACATACATATGCATACATATACATACATATACATATATAATTATATATATATATTTATTTATTTATATACAGAAACATATGAGATATAAGATAGTCGATCATTTTGTTGTTGTTCAGGGAAGAGGCATGGTATCCCTGCCTTTTTCCCCTACCTTCTGACAATAAATACAGCTCTAGTATACTTTCGAATAATAGCTTATGATGTCGCGAAGTGACGAAATATAGGACATAACTAATAAGAACTGTGGAATAATTATTCACTTAAAATTTCAAATTGTAAATCATTAATGCTATTTCCGGTCGGCCACCACGAAACCTTTTCCTGTTTAAACTTAATCTTCAAATCTAAAAATAACATGTCTAGTGCAGAATGAGCTTTTATATGCATGTCGTTTAGTTTGAATTCGGCGTCTTTCGACGACACATGTTAACGCAATCAACGTTACGAGGCAAATATACACCGTCATATTTAAAGGACAGTTCATTGCAACCTGATTCGCATTCCTTTCCCTTTGAAATACTAAAAATATAAGTGAATTCAGTTCCCCTTTTACTTATTGCGTACCCATGTTTCTTCGCGTCTGTTGAACGTCCCCTTCCTGCTCCACAAGGCTGAGATCAGAGGCACCCTGTTGCGTATAACGCTGCGTGTGAGGTTTCTTACCCCACATTTCAGGGAACAGCGTCATTTACGAGAAATTCGAATGCCCCTTACACACCGTTACGTCTGTTGCCCGTCACCGAAAGGTTCTCCCCGCCCATATCCTCCCCTTACCTGTTCACCTTCGCCGACGGCGCATAAACCGTCGAAAACCCTCATTTCTTCTTCATCGCTTCCAAATGCCCCAATTCTCACCCCTTCCCCATCTCCTTTCCCTCATTTCTTCCCTTTCTCTTAACCCTCGCGACCGTCGCGCTCTGTTTATTTCCCGCGTCGCGTCACGCGAAGTATATTTAGCGTTGCGCCCGCAGCTTCGGTGAGAGCTCGAGGAACCCTGTCACTACCTACTCCCGCGCCTTCCCATGCTTCTCACGCAGCATGGTATTCCCCACGGATCGCGGTGGCGACATCGGCTGTCGCCAGGCTCGACCCACTACGCCTCCTTCCCTCACACCCTCGCCCCAGCAAGAGCCTTCCATCCCTCCGACGCGTGGGCGAGGTAAAGATGTGAGAGATGGGCTCACTGCTTCCTTGGTTAACACTGCCTTAGCGCGGCGACTGGTGGACGCCGGACAATTCTGGTGGAAAGACTCCCGATTCCGTCGGGGGGGG
>LYUA01000127.1:566911-577220 GCA_002093875.1 Calopteryx splendens
ATATATATATATATATGTATATATATATATATATATATATATATATATCTGCCCGAAAAAATGAAGGCGCTGCTTGGTTGGGTGAAAAACTCTTTAGTTAATGAAGGCAAAGAGCAGGTGCGGTTCACGGTCTGGAGTAATCCTAATGGTTCGTTTGTATTTTATTCGTATTTGATTCGAATTACTCTAGACTGGGTCTTTGTTCGAATTGATTTAATGCCGAACGTTCGATGTTATTCTTATTTATGCGTCAATTTTTGTATTTTACTTCTTGATTGGGCCGGATGAAATTATAGATTAATCCCATTAAGTGGTGAATTTACCAGGGTGTTGGCTTTCCAAGTTCCCTTTATCTCCTGGCAACTAATTTTTGTACACCCAGTCCGCCACTGATATTATTAATGATATTATGTCATTTAGAGGCATCATTTAATAAATGAGAAGACCAAAATAAGAAATAACATTAAATCTGCGATCGTTCCACCAAATGTTGTTTTGACCAAGGAAAGAATTTAAAAAATCCGTAAAAGGTTATCAAATTAACTTGAAAAAGATCCCCCGCGTTTGGAGCAGTGAAGAAATGAAAAGATTATTTTTATTGTTAAAAAAAATAAACACAGCAATTTGTGTATTTCTGGCAACAATAAATTCGAAAACAAATTATCCGTGACAAAATAGGCTTACAATCAGAATGCGCAGAAGTTTATAACGATATTACTGAGGAAGAAAGTAAACTCATTTTGTCAATTCTTGTACACAATTTTCTATTCCACGTGTTGATGAGAGTTTTATGAATATACCCAATTTGAATTGCATTATTTTTTTAAGATGTTTCTTTCTAGGGGACAAAGTATCGGGAGTTACCACAAAACTCAGTACTAGATAAGCTTCTGCAAAAGTAAATACTTCATAGGCCTAAATGCACATGTAACGCTAATATAGATAATTTTCTTCATAATCTATCCTCAATTTATTCCTTCTCATCCCAATCACAATTTATACTTGCCAAATCACAAGTGGTTTTTCTTCTAATGTATACCAACTTGAAAGTTTAAATTTCAAATTTCATGTTATCTAAACTAAATCTTCTGCCAAAGTTATTAATATTGTACATTAAATGGAATCTCAATTTCGATTAAATACAATTTATCAAATGTTCTAAAAGAATCAGTAGTAAAATCTCGGATGACAGTTCTATTTTTTTAAAGTTAGCCTTAAATTATGGTAAATTAAGTTACCAGTTTTAATAATCCATTTTTCCACCATAAGGTAATATAAAAAGAAGGTATGCATGTACTTACTCTCAAACTTCCGTTACCGGCGGTTGATGAACCAAAATACTTTCTTCTTCCACTCTTGTCGCCACACTGAAATAGGCGCGTTTCAAGGCATCGGTAATAAACAAGCGTAGTGAGCGTAGTCATGAAAATAAAGGAACGACGAAATGAAGACGGCGTGATTTATCTGTTTAACTACATATTTAAATCAATCAATCAATCATCTCAAAACCAACATTTCCAAATATCAGGCATTATTGAAACGAGAAAATTTAAATATATTTTTTCTCCGTGAGACACTTCTGATGAGTAACATATTATATAACACTTCAACAGGATTTTTTTTCAATTTAAAACTAAAGAATATTTTTCTTCGTACGAAACGTTATACGGTATTTGATCATATACAGTTCCAACAAAGTACTAAATAAGTATTTTTCTTTTCAGCGAGTAAATATCTGTTTCAATGGTCACAGGTAAAATACACTATTGAGGACCGCAATGTGGTCTCCGATTATTTCAATTGCTAGCTATTATGGTGGTATAAATTGGGTAAATTCATTTGCAATTATATTTATTGTTTCATCTATCATTTCATGATCAAATCATAGAAACTCAAAAGTGCATGTTGCTAAAAATGTTTTCATAATCCTCCTCTACTGTCTTCTTTCTTATTAGTTATCTCCTCATTAACCTGCCTTTGAGCATGAGAAGTTACCCCGACAGAAAAGAGTGAGAGTTGTGATTGTAAACTTACCCAGATAACTTTCAATCATCAGTGCCAGAAAAATCAAGGAAAATAAATATAAATAACTCGTTTATGTTTAAATGCAACAGAAAATCCTTGATCATTTTGTTATATTATATTCACAAAATGCTGATATTTACTCACTAGTGCAACAAATACATGAAATTTCACCACATGTGAAGGATCATCATTTCAGGCAGGACTATAATTATATTGTGTGACAAAAATTCCTTAAATAACACCATGAACCAGTGCTGCTCAAGGATTCAGAATACCTCAAATTTGTCATTTCCAAAGCATATATCAATCCATTCAATTTCTACAATAGGTACCAACCTAACACAATTATATATTCTTCAGGGAATTGTTGTTAAATACAAGGCATTTCTTGCTGAAAATATTGTAATGAATCAACAAAATGATACTATGTTGTTATTAGGGCAATAATCTTGCATTTTTGTGTAAGTTTATCAGAGGGCTTCAGCCAGGCAATGTGTTATAATCATGTAGCCTACCTTCCACATTAACTGAGCTTCTCATTTTATTCGGAATGATTGTGACTTGTGCTTATGTTTTAGAGTATTCGCCACATTACAGTTGTATGATGAGAATATTTTTGCTTTTGAATATGGTAGCTACAATTACTTCCAGCAGCCACAATCCTAAACTCTTTGGAACAGTTTCATTATCCTTCCCCTCCTGTATGCAATGCTATTTTTATATGCTGCTGTTAGTTTGTGAGACAAGTGGGAATACTGAGATAATGTAAGGCATATGCTATGAAACCTAGGTAAAGAAAAAAGAATTACAATTATGTTTACAGAATAAGTGCATTTGTTTAGAGATGATAATTGAGCATTTCAAAAATATGATGGAAAAGGATGAGCATCTTCAAAGTATAATGGAGATTTTAATATGACAGTAGACAGCATTATAAATTTCCAACGTCCTGCCATCAAAGTTCATGAATGTGAATAACTTTATTTTTGTAATACCCCATTTTAGTGCTCAGCCTATCTAAATAATTTTCCATTTTAGGTAAAGAAGATCTTCCTAAAAACAAAATACATATGCTGCTGACATCAGAGAGCTGTAAAACTTATTCTTGTATTTACTGTGTGCTGATCATGCATGTGAAAATGTCACCCTTGTTTGATCGCTGAAATCTCTTTTCCAAAAAAATTAACATGTTTTTTTCTGAGTTTTTCAGTAAGATGTATCTATTCATTTGGCTATTGTTAGGCCATTTGAAATTACATCCAGCAGAATAGAATTCACAACACTAGTTTTTTTATCAGTTACCTACCTTTCAAAGTCATTCAAATGGCCAATTATACTAGTCTTTTTACCACTTATTGTGGAATTCCCAATATGGATATATCTTACTTCATATATATACTCTCTGTGGAACTTCTTGAATTAGAAGGTCATTGTTTGGTTGCTTATGTTCTTGCCTTCCATAATATCACGTTGAGAAAGAAAACTACCACACACAAATTTTTAAATATGAATGGAAACTTGTAAGCTCAAATTTGAAAAGAAAATTATGAAATAGGAGGACCATTTTAACCCTTTTACTGCCAGCAGTTCGATATATCGGCCCTCAATGTTTGTGAGAACACTGCTATGGGCCGATATATCGGCCCACTATGTTTACTTTGAGTAATGTGGGTAATTTTTAAAATAGCCAATGAACTATAAAAAAGGGATAATGAACAATATAGAACTAACCTAAAAATATCGTCAAAATTGACATAAATTTGAACTTAATGAAATAAGACTATTTACTTAAATTAATGTGAAAACAATATTTTTTCCTAACTTCATGAAATAGGCTTGGCAGTTTTCGCACTGTCTACCTGGAAGGGGCTGGCAGCAAAAGGGTTAATGAGATGCAATATTGCATAAAAGTATTTAACATTTGGACCCTGAGCAAAAGGACACATGATTTTGGAAGGAAACAAGATGCTGAGAAAAGTCACCAGCTTAGTTAGGAAACAACTTTGGGATGGGAGGAAGGGGGTTCAGGTTTCAGGGACTTCTAGGTTAATTTGCATCCCATACACTGGTTAATCAAGAGTTTACTATATGAATGCTTAAATAAATAATGTGGTGTTTCTTACATGTATCTTTCTGATTTCCATTATAATTTGTCTTTAATATTTCCCAAAACCTCGAAAATTAAAAAAATCTATTTTTGGCTATGGGGGAGTAGGGTTTTAACACCAAAACCCCGCTTGTTCTGCCATAGGAAAATCTCCCCATTTCATGAAAAATCATAAATAACGAAAAGAAAGCATCACACTGTAATTCAAAATCTTAAGTTGAGAGCCACTGGAAGTGCAAAAATTATATGCAATATTAAACTACAAGATAAATACAAATTATTTAAGTTTAACACCAACATGGATAGAATAATTGTTAGGTAAAACCACAGCAAACTGTTCTGGGAAAATGATTGCCAGACAGACCATAATCAGAAATCATTTTTCCCTAGCAAAATTTGAGACCAAAACATCAAGCTAGTGGTGTAGGCACTGGGTGACAAAGAGGGGCAGTTGACCACCCAACCCCACACATATCGAGATAAGTTTTCAAGTCCAGAGAAATTAATTTGGGGGAAGTGCTAGATGTCTAGGTCTTGTGATGGTGTTGAGGATGACTGACTGTTGTCTTCAACCTAACTGTTTTATGCAGAAAACAAAGGCTATAGGTGAAACAATTTTGGAACCAGAAATCATCACAATGAAATTATCTTCCCAACCCACAAGATCTAATGTTTTTCTCTCCATTGATGCATTAGCATGTGCCACAACACATTATATTTGAATTATGATATTGTTCATTATTTTTTTATGGAATACTGAATAATATAATGACACACTAAGTACGATGATTGTGTGAATAGACAATGGCATCATAATGTAAAAATTTAGAATTTTGTTTTTTGCGTCTTGTGCCTATTGCTGGCATAATTTTAATGGGGTATAGTTTATTACACTGTTGATGACAGGATTTTTGTATTTTGTGGGATGCATAACATCAATTTGGTTGCCCTCCCCCCGCCAAACCTATTACCCTGGCTATAACACTCCATCAAGTACAACAATTTGATCAGAGAGAGAATCATATGAAATGCTAATAATCACCAATTGCTACAACAGTTTGTAGTCCAACACTCACTGCCACACAACCTTGTGTTAGCTTGCAGGGTAAGCTGTATATTTAGATGAATATTTTTAATGAAGAATTTTATTTAAGATCTACCTAAAAAGTTTTTAGAAGAAGGAAAAGTCACAGCTCAGAGAACACAATGCAGCTGGATATAATAATAATATAATTCATTTAGCAATTCATAATAATATAATTCAGCATAATACAAACTGCAGTTTCATTTTATGTATGAAAGCACAGAAAAATTATAAAAACCTGAGTTACTTTAATTTACTTTTATCTATCCTTGAAACTGTAGTAATGGAAAATGTTTTTCATAGCATTAAATTTCGTCCAAAATTCATATTATGGATTTTTAATGTCCAAAAACAATATTTACAGAGGATTATCCAGAAGTTGCAACCTTACAAGCATTATGTATTTATCCTATGGCAACACAAAGCCATGAGGTATAATGAATTAAATATAAAAATTGATTGTCAATTAAAGTGGTTAAAAATTAGAAAAAGGACAAAATTGGAAACAAATCATTCAAACGGGATTCTGGTGTAATTTAAGGCTCAAAAGATCTCACCTGAACACAAAAAAAGACATTTCATGTGCATTATATTTGTTTTAACTGTTTAAAAATTAAGCTAAAGGAAATCCAGAATGTCATGTAATGTGTAATACCACTATAACATGTGAATCATAATATCACAGCATGTCAAAGGCACTAAATGCACTTTCATTTAATTTTAAAGCCGTTCCATTCATAGAGTTTTATAAGCATTACAATAAAAAGATATTTACTGCATGTTAGCATTACAGCACTCAGTGACCACATACCTAACACTATTTAATGTATTCCAATTAATAAATTTCACTGTAAACCATCATATAGCTTCTTACATGCACAAAAGGGTGATGGCACCTAGAGATGACTTAGATTACAATACCTAGATAATTATTTATAGTGATGGCCAGAAATCAAGTAAGAGTTACTGAATTTCTGATAACAATTACTTCGTGTAATTTTTTTTTCAATCATTACCATTTTAAAAAGTAGTTTTACTTAGAATCTACTCCTCAATCACATGTAGTAATTATTACATTTAAGTAACAATTATTTTACTACTACCATCATTTTTCCAACAGTTAATCTTTCTTAACATTATACATTTAACCTCTGCTTTTGAATTTTTTGTTCATTTGAGACTCACTTAACCCTTTAGCCATGGAGGATAGTTAATCAAGCTACAATTGTGTGTGGGAAAAATGGGAGGGAAATATTTTCCTTCCCACCACATACCATGGATTTGCAGGTTGTTGTTGGTTGGTGGAGGATCATAAAATCTAGAGGGGGATGGGGACATGTGAGCAAGCGATGGTCAAAAGTATAAGAATGTTTTCCCTGCAGCCATCCTAACATACTTACATCAACATTTCCTGCAGACAAAGGGTTAAATCAATAACATACATGTCACGAGTGTTTCTGCAAGTGGTGCACAGTTAAATTGCGCCTGTTCATCAATATATTGGCATTCATCCTGCTATCACCGATATATCACAATTTACGAAGAAGTCATCACCATCCAGGTCCAGTACCTCATAGAGTGCACTCGTTTCTTTGAATGGTTTGACTGGTGCAGCACATTATAAAATCATTAATCTGCTATTGGAAGATAACTTTTTAAATTTAAAACAAAACCAGGAATTTCAATTTCCTTACCAAGGATATTTGGATAAGGACTGTAGTTCTTCTGGGGCAAATGTCTGTACACTGTAAACTATGTTTTATTGTTTCAAAAACACTACATTCAACTGAATTGGGATGCTAGTTATTTATAAAGAAAGTACCTTTACAAGTATGGGCACAACATACAATTAGGTTCTTTTTGTAGACTCGGGAAATTAAAATATTACCTATATGTAAAAATTTCAATAGAGAAAATTAATTTTGTTTTTTCAACAAATTTTTAATTTTGAAAAATTTTAAACGTTACTTAAGCGGAAGTGAAAATATTTAGAAGAGATTAACTATTTGAATTATATAAAATAGAATACTTTACACCGTTTCTTGAGACCGATTTTAATAGCAATCTACTTATAATTGTAATCAATTAGTTTTTTTGGAAGTACTGACTTGATACTTGTATTCAATTAAATGTCAGTAAAAGTAACTGTAATTGAGCCCAATTACTTTTTTTCAGTATTCTGGTCATCACTAATTATTTTTTATAGGACTACATATGAATATAATGGATATTTCCAATGTCAGAATTGATTTTAAAATATTTCAGACTTTTCTCCTTTTTGATCTAGATAAGAAATATTTACACTTCTCAAATTATGTAGATATCCTATTATAAACAATAGCCTACCAAACCCTCCCCATGGGCCATAACCTTGACATGGTAGAAGGGCTTGCCTGTTCTGATGACTTCTAGAGTGGTGGTGACAGGAGCAATGACAATTTCACCCAGTAGGGTCAAAGAGTAGGATCTAAACAAAAGGTTGTCCACAGTGTCTGTTCCTCAGTGAGATGGCTGTGAAGGCTTCTGACTCCAGTGGGTCAGAAGCCATGGTGTCACATTAAAATACTATTGAGGAAGGCAACGGGAAACCACCTCAAATATTAGCTGTGATGGGCACACATATGAAGATGAGTCCTGGAAACTACATTGTACACTCATTAGGAATAATAGAGTTTTGCAGGAGTAATGGCTCAATTATAACTAATACCTGGTATATACATGACAGAATAGTACACATGTAAATGCAGGGAGATATTATAATTAGATTACATGATATCTAGGCATAGATTTATGAATAGCATCATCAATTTACAGTTTCCTGGAGCCAGACATGAATGCAGACCATAACTTAGTCCTCGTTAAGTACGAGTATAATGTAAAATTCAAAATTAGTACAGTGGAAGAAAGGTGGAAACAGCTCAAAGAAGAATTAACTAAAGCTAGAAATGAAACAATAGAAAAGGTAAATAGAAAAAATATGATGAAACTATGGATTACAGAAGAGATTATAAGTAAGATAGGCAAGAGAAGGAAATAGATGAACATAAACAGAATTAGGAAGAAGGAAGTACATAGATATAAATAATAAACCCTGGTAAGAAAAAAATGATGTAAAAGAAATATTTAAACTTTAGAGAGACAGGGTGAAATGGGGTGCATTTTACAGGAAAGTGAAAGCGCTGTATTGAAGTAAGAAAGGAAAATCTGTGTGCTCTATCAAAGATGCAGCAGGAAAATAATTGATTAAAGTAGAAGGGATTCAGGATAAGTGAAAAGAATGCATAAAAGATAAGGTAAATATATTAAGTTAGTAAGTTAGACATAGATAGAGAATCTGATCTTTAGGAAGATAGCTTACGTCCAGAAATACTATAATGTGTAATAGAGAATTCATTAAAGGAAATGAAATCATACCAGGCTGTGGGAGTAGATAATATCCTGACAGAATTACTTAAAGGTTTAGGAAAACATGGAAGAAAGTTTTCATGGAGTCATTCACTGCATTATTAGGGTGAAACTTCTTTAGATCAGTATTAATTCCTATCCACCAAAAGGGAAAATCAGCAGCATGTGCAGACTACAGGACAATAAGTTTGATTTTGTACACAGCAAAGGTAGTACCAAAGAACTTTGACAGGACGATGGAGAAGAAAGCAAACGATTACTCTGGAGATGATCAGTTTGGTTACACAAAGGGTATGCATGATGCCATAGCAGTGATGAGGTCAATGGTTGAAAGGAACATAGAATATGACAAGGATCTATTCATGTATTTGCTAAGTGGATTTCGAGAAGGTGTTTGACAGAGTTAATAGGCAACAACTAATGAATGTAAGGCAGAAGATGGGATTAGAGTACAGGGATAGGAGACTTAAAATTTTTGTCTCAGAATGCAGATGAAGAAACAGTGGGCAGTGATAGGCAGGGGAGTAATATAGGGTTATCCATCATCACCCATCCTTTTCAATGAATAAGTGGAGGAATTGGAAAGAGAGGCTTGGGAAGAACTAGAGCTTGGAATGAAAGTAATTGGGGAACTGAGTGAGTCAGTGAGATATGTGGACAATGAGGCTTTAGATACAAGTAGCGATTCATCCAAGAGGTTACAGTAATTGTTGAGTGCAGTAGTGAACCAGTGTGATACATATGGAATAAAAATCAATTAGAAGAAAACGAAAGTATTGATGTTCTTAAGAAATTAGAAGCCTAAGAAAAAAACAAAGGTTTGAGGGGTAGAACTTGAGCAGGTAGAAAATTTTAGCAACTTGGGAAGTGTTTTAGCCAAAAGGTGGGCAATTTGGTAAGGATATTAGAAGAATTGCATTACATAAAGAAGCTTTTACAAAGAGGAGGGAATTGATGACAAGGGCCTTAGGTAAAGATACAATGTTGAGACTACTGAAGGAAGACATTGATTTAGAGCAAGGATTTGTATGACTCAGAAACTTGGTCGCTGAGGAAGGAAGACAAGCATGGGATGGAAGCTTTTGAGATGTGGTTGTGGAGAAGGATGGAAAAAGTGAAATGGACAGAAAGGAAAATTAGCAAAGAAGTTATGAGTGTGGTAGGGAAGGAGAGAGGGCTATTGGGACAAAAACCAAAGGAAGACAGGAAAAGTGGATGAAGGGTGTATTGAGTGGTAATGGATTGTTAAAGACTGCAATTGAAGCGAGAATGTCATGCAAACAAGGTATAGGGAAGAAAATGTGTGACATGTGATTAAGATGGAATGAAGGGATGCAGAAAATATATGGAATTGATGAATGGGTTATTGTAGAGTAGGTTGATGAGATGTCAGTGTTGTGTTAGCCATGTAGCAGAGATGTACATCAAAAAACTACCCTAACCGGAAGACTACCATTTAATAATGAAAAATTTCTTTGATTGTGTCAAATTAGGAACACTAATTAAATGATTTTATTTTGTTAGTACATCATCACAGTAATCAACCCGAAGGTTGGTTTGGTAGGTGAGGTGTGAGAGCTCACCCAGTACTAAGCCTTATACAGCGTGTGAAATTCAAACATCAGGTTAGGGTGCCCTGTGCCTTTCTCTGTACCGCCTGTGATTTCCCAGGATGACCTGGTACCTGA
>LYUA01000127.1:585288-595750 GCA_002093875.1 Calopteryx splendens
TTCAAAGACTTTTGAGTTAGAGCCGATCAAAGTTAGCGTGCCCATATGGGCATGCTAGACACCGGGTGGAGCTTTTTTCCCGTGCCCGTCCGGGCACGCTAGGTATATAAAGGTAAATCAATATTTGACCAACATTTAACTGCATATAACATGGTGGTGCTAACATGATTACTTTAAAATAAAATAAATATCTTTGCACTTGTCCACAACAACAACAAGTCCATTGAAGTACAACAGTGCATTGCAGAAAAGAACACGTACATAAACATATTTAATAATGGATACCTGTCCACTTCTATGAAACGACATTCAACAACATTAGGTTGATTACTTTTATAATTTACATGCATACTCATAGTAACATTTCTGAGCTAATGCTTTGTTGGTGGCAAAATTCCTATTGTAGTTCACTAGTTCTTACAACTTAAATAATTTTTTCTTAGTGTTGTTTTACCATTTCCTATCATGCTAATGATTTGAGAAAGATTTGTTAATGCAATAGCAATAACTTCCCTAGAAGTAAAAATAATAATAGTTTAAAATAAGTTTAAATCATGCTCATATATTCATGATAACTAATCGATGCCCACCAGACTGACACGATAAAATGCTCCAAAATTAACACCTTCACCAAAATTTCCAATTCAAGGGAGGAATCAGTTGCACCGTGTAGGTGAAGGAGGTAGCATCATAAGTCATCTCCCTTCCCATCCCCCTCACTCCATCCCTGCCATACCTTTCATCACTCTTGCCACAACACAAACCTTAACCCAAACCCCGGCCATCCTGTCACCTTCCCCATCTCACATGATCCTTGCAGGTGCTGCTGGGGCCAATCCCGGAGGCGAGAGGGGCTTGAATCCAACAGCATCGCTCACAGCCTCGGCCACGGCAGCCGGTGTGGCAGGCATGGCTGGGATGGCAGGGGCGGCAGTGGCCGCGGGTGCTGGAGGGGGAACTGGGGGCTTGATGGGTGGGGGGAGGGGGGCAAGTGGTGGAGGATCCACCACCATCCGCCCCACCCCTGCATCCGCCGCGGCCGCTGTCACACCGTCGACAGCAGTGGTCGCAGCCACCCCATCGGCATTGTCACCGCCCACAGCTGTGACTCCACGGACACGGAGGCGGGAGAAGAGGCAAGAGCAGAAAGAGGAGGAGGAGGAAGAGGAGGATGAGGGGGACGATGATGACGATGGCACAAGGACGCATCTGCTCAACCTGGCAAGGAAACAAAGGCAGCAGCAGCAGAAACAGCAGAAAGCCCTACAAAAGCAGACCCAGGAAACACAGACAATGGTGACGGGAAATGGGAGCTCTCCCATGGCTAGATCACCACCAGGACTCCAGACTCCGGTAAGTAGTTGAGTTAGGAAAAGAAATGAAAAGTATTTAATTTTCTTTAAAAGCAACGTGAGGCATGTCAAATCTTTAAATTTTTCATGCTAGGATTTATGATGATGGATGTCAAGTTTTATAATTATGTGGTGAATATCACAAGAGGTTATGCAATCAAAAATTAATTAACACATTTAGTTGTAATTCTAGCAGACACTTTTACTCAGCATTAAAATACATAATGCAGTATGTACCAGCGAGCTTGATTTTCGGGAGCAACAACAAAAATGCTTTCTTGAATTTGCTAATAAATATTTTTTAAAGCAACTATGCCAGAAGTGTGAATGCCTACAAAATTTGAATGCCTTATTCATGTTGTACAATTCATTTCAAATTTACTTAATGTATTAGTCCACAGGTCCTTCATTCTCATAGGTCTAACAACTAAATTCATTGAAAACCTACTACTAAATTACATGCTCACAAATGTATAAAATTAATGGGGAACCTATTCTCTGCTTACTTCATATTGCCACACATAACTCACTCAACATGCTTGCATTTGTCAGTGAAGGATGAGTTATTGCCCCAATCCAGGCCAGGTTTACCATTTCATTTTCCAATAATCGAATAGAAAAGATAAATAATTCATTACTGAATGATATCAGTAGCGTGTGCCTGTGAATATGTTGAATGGACTGTAAAAGAATATATGTACCTAGCTAAACTTATTATTACATAATGTAGCCCTGCAATGAAAATGTAAAAGGACATCATATTTTTTAAGCTTAACATTTTGAACTTAGAGATAAAAATATATATGTTAATACTTTTCCTCCATAATGTCATTATGGATTAATTAAATTTATTGAAAGGTGTAATAATATGCAATATGCCCTGTGTTTGTATTGTATTCCTGGTGCATGGTACACAAAGTGAAGCAAAATATCAACAGAAATATTTATTGTCGCCATAATGATATAATTACTACTACTTTTTATTTTATAGCATCTCACTTCAAACTATTCATGCAATTATTTAATATATAGAGGAAAAAATAGTGCTATAATTGGGATAGGAAGTATGTAAATTCTCAGGTACATTAGAAATGGTTTTACAACAGGAAAGCATAATAATACTGAGGCCAGTAAAGCTCAGCTAAATAATCAAAATGGCAGAAATAAGGATGACTCACATTGAGGTCTTACCATAAAAATGTTGTCATTAAAATTTGACAAGACAATCCATGACCATGAAATATTAATATTTTCTTTGACCAAGTGACATATTAGACTATTCAGTATATTATTTCTCATCAAGCTTTAATCTTTCATAAACGTGTAGGCCTTAATAGATGAAGATGTTTTATACCAGTTGGCTACTGAACCTTTGTAACACAATCATAATAAATTTAGTTTCATCATGGTTATGTACAGGAAAATTTGAGACCACATATATAGTTGTACCTCAAAGCCACCATAGAAAGAATATCGCAGCAATACTCCAGCTTTTTATTGAATCTTAAATATTTTTTTCTTGGTGAAATAAGTGTAAGGAGATAATTCTCCACCCAGGGCCATATCTGCAGACTCATGACTACACTGGTACAGAAAAGGTATGTTTACAACACTGGTATGGAAATCAGCCATGAGCATTAACAAAAATCCCAGAATATTTATAGTGAAACAAACACAGCAAAAATAGCCACCTCTATGGATTTGCAAAACCTGACAGGATTGAGAATAAATGTACTAAAGAATCACAAATTAAAATAATTATTAAAGTACATCAAATGACATTCACTATCATCTGACTTCGCAATGATATACATTTTATCATTCATGATCCTGCAATTAGGAATGGCTTAACTACTGGGTGGTGCAATGTTGAAAGCTGGAGTTCACAATTGTATGCTATGCAGCAAAAGGCCTTGCACTGACAAGAAAATTTTATGTTCATAACATCATTAGACTTTCATCAAAATGTGCCAAAGCCTTTGCAATTAATTTTCTTCGTTAACAACTGCAGTTTATCAATTTGAGCCAATTTGCACACATCTTGTACGTATCTGTAAATGTTATTAGATAGTTCAGCTGACTGAAACCAACCTTCTTTAAATCCCTGCAGACTTGGCATTCTTTCTATTGTTCATTTCTTTTTAATATTCCTAAGTATGAATTTTCTTTTGTAAACATTTATCTACCTAATATCTCTTTTTTTATATACCAAATGCTGTATTACCCAACATCAAATCCACTTGCAATGTTCATCAATTATTTGCATATAATATCATAATAAACTAATGCTAAATATTTTATTATGAAATTATAAGAAATCCAAACACCTTCATAGCTGAAAAATAATAGTGTACTCAGAATCTGGATTAATGCGCAAGAATTTAAAACTTTAAAAAACTTACAAGAAAAATGTAATTTCAAAAAGTTTAATTCAACAAGTACCTACATACCTATGCTACATAAAAGACCAATTAATGCCAGATGGATATTTTGAATATTATTCATTATATTTATAATACAAATCCAAACAAATAAAACTGTGCATAATGAAATAGATACCATAAAACAACTTAATTACAAACTGACAATATTGAAAGAATTTCAATGATAATTACCTATTACTCTACAAGGAAAATAAATTGGAGCACATAAAAATAACTAAATATCATGAGTTATCTCTGATAAATAATAATACAATTTTTGTGGATAACATTAACTTTTTCCATTATGTACATTTCTTTTGTTTCTTGGAATGTACCTAATTAGGATTTAGCATTGTATTATATTTATTTAAACAAAAATGTAAAGTGTGCGATAAATTCATTAAAATTCATTAACCATAAAAATTGTTTCTGAACAATAAAATATTTATCAGGTATTAATATTTGGCTATCGACCACTTGATTGATAACATTTCTATTCTAATGAAGTCAAATCATACTTTCTCATTTCAATGTCTGTGACAAGTCTGCATATTCCAAGTCTAAGTCTAATGTGGTAAGTTAAACTATTAAGTTCATTTTATACCAAAATTTGCTTTTTAGATAAATCTTGAAAAGCTGATAACTTACTAATGTATGGAAACAAAAATAAAAATGTAATCACAAAGATTTATTATGGCTGAAAGCCAATAAACTTAACCTAGTGGTCTCCCTATTATTTACACGTTCACAATCAGTAAATTTGAATTATTCATCAATGCTTAAATGAAGTTTTTTAAATAATTGAAACAGCCACAATTAATTAACAGAATGAATAACTGCCAAATATATTTTTTCTAAAATTTTCCCCAATCACAGCATTAAATGATTCTTTACATATTTTTTTTTTATATTAACAACAACCAACATCTTCTTCAGCAAATCCTCTTCTCAGCCACCAGTAACTTCCATAAATCTTCCTAAAGCCTTCTTGCTTAAATAAAAACCCTCTTCTATCTACACACATCTATTTCTTCTCTTTGTAGGAGGACAGCAAAAAAGACAAGAAAAGTGAGAAAAGTGACGAATTGCCTAGTGAGTTCGAATGTTGCTTTTGCACCTCGAAGGTAGTATTGCGTCTTTATTCCCTTTTTCAGATTTGTAGCCCTAGAAAGTTACTCTGTCACTGTAAATTAGTAGTGTGAAAAGAGTAGTGCGATTTCTTTGCCCGTAGTGCTGATTGTGCTCTCTGGCTGTTAAAAAAGGATGGAAGCACCACCCAAATTCACACTGCTTCATGAGCATAAAGGGTACAAGAGCCACAACTACTAGTCCAAATGATGCCTTCCTTTTGAGAAGACAATTTGACTCTACCAAGCATGGTGTTGTTTTTAATTTAATGGAAATTACCACCACATAATAATCCTTTTCACAATTCACAAATGATGGCACAACACGTAATATATTTTAAAATTAACAAGTGTTTATCCAAATTATTAATGCTTTATCACATTCCTAACACTGTACATAGTGCAAAACTAGTTTTACATTACTCTTTAATTCTCATCTTTACATTCAGGATAATAAAGGTACTAATGCTATCAACATGCTTTTAAAAATTGATGGTAAGTACTTCATTAAATACTAATCATTTCATACAATATATTTTGAGTAATATTTGAACTATGAACCACATTTGGAGAATTATAACAAGCATATAAAAATAAACATAAGTATGGAATATGTGAAAGAAGAAAAAGTGGAAGGCATGTGAAATGCTGAAAAAACAGCAGAATGTGGACCTCTGCATTAAGGATATTTTTGCTAGTACCAATACTGGACTGAGAAGAAGCTGACAGATTCATGGATAACATTTATCCATGTTAATTACAATTATTTCTATGAAAATCTACTTATCATAATTTTCCTATCAAAAGATAAAATTGATCTGCAGGGATCACATTATCATGACTGTCATTTTCATAAATGTTGGTGTAACACTAAGCTTCAAGTTATTAAAAAGAACAAAATGTGCATCATACTCATTAATGAGACTTATGAATCAGTTGCAGACATAAAAATTTAAAAGCCACTCACTATCTATTGAGAGCTGTCCTTATAGCACTTATTCAATTTTATTAGTAAAATTGAACGAATTGCCTTAGCATATGAAATATAGTAAGCTAAACATGGCAAAAACATTTTTCTCATGATTTAAGTAAAGTGTATAAATATATTTTTAATGGACTGGAGGCAATTTGAATAACTGCTTAAATGTGAAAATAACATAAGTAAGGATTCATCTCCTTAATAGATGCAGACCCTCAGTTCCCCCATAATCCCGCATCATCGCACGTTTTTACAATGTAGCTCACCTGAGGTATCCATAGATATGTGTAAACATGCAACACATTAAATTATACTTGTTTTATGAAAGTCTTAGGTAAGACTTCATTCTAGTGTCTATGCAAAAACAGGGATTTCATATCACTCTTGTACCCGTATACTGCTCCTGGCAGCCAAACTTACACTTAAAAAACTTTGGAGCCATACTGCCTTAGATTTTTCCAGTTTTTAATCATTTTTCAGAATGCAGTTTTTGAACTTATTACTTATTAGGTAGGCTTTCAAATATTAGCATGTTTATTTACATAAAGCAAATACGCACCATCAACAAAATGACCTTTCTGTCTGCACGATACATGTGGCTCCAATGATTTACTGTATTGCACTTATTCAAAAGTAATGCTTTGTTTCAATTTTTACCTAAATCAATTAAATAAACTCTTAAACCAACTTCAATGAAAAGTTTGGAGTCATTTTATTTATTATTTACTGAAGAAACTAGATCTTTTCATTATAAAACATTAATACCTGTAAATGAGATACCTACCTACTTTTTGCTTAGTGATCATCATTAATTAAATGACTGACTTAAGTATTCAGTTTCCTTTTCTCAAATTTGATTTTATGGCAAATGATAAAAATGTTTATTTGGGAAATGAATCTTGATTCCTACATTCATTACGTTACTAATATTTGTTCACCTAATGCATCATGATAATTTAAATATTTTAAAATCTGAAACTATGAGTTCTACCAGTTCTATAAAAATATATTGCAGCTTACTAACAAAATGGCCCACTGTACTTGTGTGAAAATGTGTGAGACTTTTGTCACAAAATCAAGTTTTTTGCCGGAAACCACTTTAAGATCTTTGATCATTGAGAATCTAACCTCTCATGACTGTCTATCATTTTAATATATGCAAGAACCTTTGGTAATCTCATATTCTATTTCAGGAAGAATGCCCACTCACAAAAAACATGTGCTGCTTAGTTTAAGACTTATGCATGTTTAAAACTGCATGTGTGCTTTTTTGGTGAATGTGGTCTGCATACTGCTTGCTGACATTTTGGAATGGTAGCTATTCCATATAAATGGTAATCAAGGATTCTGAATGCTTATATTGGCTATCATATTAACAAAAAAATCATGTGAACCTATCATTCAAAACCAATACCAACCCTTTTTCTATCATCAATAACCTATCAAATCTCCTCTCTATATGAATATTAATCCACCTTTTAAATTATAATACATTTGTTCTCAACGATCATAGGTAATTAAAACAAATGGATGCTAGGTGGAAATTATTTTAAAATCTGAAATTTTGGAGTTATTAATGGGCATATTTTTCTATTAATTAACATTTATGTTATTATTATCATGTAATTCAATAGCAATGTAACTTCCTATTCCCTTCATATTAGTTCTCATTTGAATCAGTATTTTAAAGTATTCCAAATAAATATTTACAAGGATAATGGGAATTGCACTCAGCTTTTGAATGTGATCATTTCCCGATACAAACTCCTTTGCTGTAAATACAAGACTTCCTGTAAATATAAGCTTTGGTTTAACTAGTAGACACATTTGAACAAGCAAGAAGATCAATGTGAAATCATAAGCCACATCAATTCACTTGTTATAAGCCATAAGATACTGTACTGAAATTGGTCCTCAAACAAAACATTTCAGCTCAAACTTAATTCAACTATAAATTATGCTATGATTAATGTATACTTTGGTAGGTCTAATGGAATGAGAGAAGTCCTAATTTTTTGGAGCATTAATTGAAATTGAAGAATAAAAGAAGACACTAAATAGATATTCACCTATTAGCAATAACATCAGAAATGTGTTATATGTATCTAGAACATTAAACAAGAAAGGCAAAAACATGCTGTAACTTAAATGACTAGTGAGAGATTTATTATTAATCAACAGTAACACTAGAGGCTATATCTACATGGAGTCGCAGGTTCATTTGGAAATACTAGCATTTAGCCATAAATTTAAAATCATTCATGAGTACATGTACTTGGAACTTTAAACCCCGTGTGAATATTTACTCATTATATGAATGATACCATCTAGGACCTCAATTAAGAAAGTTATGAATAATCATTCACCATCTTTTTGAGCACCATACTGTTCCATAAGTCTCTGATAAATTGAGAGAGATGTTTAAAAAACTTCAAAAGCTGGAGACAAGCATGTTTGAAGGCAAGGATAAAATTCAGTCTTTGCAATCATACTTGGTACTCATGGAATTAAAATTGTCAATTAGCAACCTGAAATCGTGAACAATGCTAGAGGTACTAATATTGCTTTAGGGAAACTAGAAAAAGTCTGGTTTATTTGGTTATATTTTTTTAGGAAGTAGAGTAATTAATCATGAAACTTTTATATCATACCTACTCTTAATGTAGTGCCTCTAAAAATGATTATTCAACATGGATATCATTTAATAAGTCATTGACAAAATAATTTCCTTGCATATAAAATAAATGTAACTAACTAAATAACTAACTAGGGAAGGGTCAGATATATAGTCCATCTATTCCATTAAAAAAATGTACATGCATGTAGGGCTTGATGTTGTTTATTGAGTGTGGGGTGCAGCTTATCAGTAGACTTGAAAAAATGAACTATCTATTAACAAGAATCAATGAAAAAATAAACAAAATTATTGTACCACACACTGAAAAGCAAGGTGGATGGGTGTATGGCAAGAGGTAGAAGCAGAGCGCAAAAGAAGCCATAGTTAATTATTGTACACCTGGCCATACACTTTTTATCCTGGGATCTGATTTTTTTCTTTTCTGACCCTCCCCTTGCTAGAGCATGCCTCATATATCACAGAATAATAGCATATATCCATCTGTAATGTCAAAATATATAAATACACTATATATATATATATATATATATAAACAAATATATATAAATAAAATATATCATGTTATTTTGTACCTAATTGCATAGTAGTAGTAACATCCGACCACTAGTTTTTCACACCTCATAATAAAATAATATGCTGAAAACAGTATAAGGTCTTTCAGGACTCAATTAACAAATAGGTATGTAGGCATTTTGACCCATAATTGAGTATGTGCTGATCCCTAACCAACAACAAAAGTTTCAAATACATACAAGTATATCATAAAATAAAGAAGAAAAAAGTGGATCCACAAATTGACTCAGTGAAGTGATGATGGCTGCATTATATCTCTCATACCATTTTCTGCTATTCTCAATGTGGAGAAAGGAAGAGTGCAGGCCCCCCTGGAAGGAAATGATTGGCAAGGTGATAAAGTTGATTCAGAGTGAAAAAATTTTCATGGGTGTCTAGGGTTTTCACCTCTCGTGTAAAAAAAGTTAAGGCATTTACACATTTCAAGTTAGCAGAGTCAGGAAAAAATAACAAAGGCCATTTATCTTTGTTGTTATTACAGTGAAAAAGTGATGATTTGAGAAAGGACTGGGGCATGCAGCATATTCTGGAGATTAGGCTGTTTGGCTAAAATTGATACAGGTGGCAACCCTATGTCTGAGGCATGAAATAATTACATGACTTAGGGGAAAGAAGAAGGAATTGCACAAAATCACAAATTTAAAAACTTTTAATTGTTTTTGCATTAGCTATTAAATGTCCAATCACTTTAGAAGTATGGTTTATACTTCATAGAATCTCACTAACCTTGTCAATCCTCCCAAGTGGCAGGAGCCAGTGGCACAGGATAGATATTTGTTACTAGTGATCAACCAAGCAAATTAACACATTTGTACATTAGTGTTTCCTCACTTCCTTGCAAAGTTGCTGGCCCAGTTCAATTCACTAGATACAAATATCAAATCACCCCTTTAATAAAATTGTAAGGCATTTGCTACTATTCGCTGAAAAGGTAATAAAAGAAATAAAAATAATGAATTGAATGTATTATTATTTATCAATTAAAATTGTGGAAGAAGAGAAGAAAAAAGCTGTTACATATAAGAAATACATTTTTATAAAGAAATACTTGGCATAAAATGTTCTACTGCTAGTTTTATGCTAATTACTTCTTAAAGAATGCCTCTTCACATTAACGTTTTACGGTATGTATTACATTTACTGGGAAATATTAAAAAAAAATAATATTTTCTTTTTTCATTAGCTTCTTCAAAATTTC
Source organism: Calopteryx splendens (assembly GCA_002093875.1). Classification (NCBI taxonomy): domain Eukaryota; kingdom Metazoa; phylum Arthropoda; class Insecta; order Odonata; family Calopterygidae; genus Calopteryx; species Calopteryx splendens. The sequence goes on from LYUA01000127.1 coordinate 595,579, forward strand.
TGCATTCCATGCACAGTAATGCTTTCCTAAAGAACACACCTTGCCCAATATTATAATAAATTGACACTGCAGTTAAATAGAAAGGTTTAATGCAGACAAATATAGAAGGTTCATATATATTTTCATCATCATCAGTATTTCAATCCTAAGATTGGTTTACTGCAGCCCCCCA
>LYUA01000127.1:608336-620031 GCA_002093875.1 Calopteryx splendens
TCAAAAGCCTCCAACCTACGCTTTTCATCAAGCCTCAATAACCAAGTTTCCAACCCAATGTCACAAATGTTAGTGTCTTTAGTTAAATATTTAAAATACAGTCATAACAATATTTTTCATTTTATGCTAGAAAATGCACACCAGAAGTTATATTTGAATCTCAGAATGGTAAAAGGTTTCATAAATGGGGCCAAACATTAATATTTCACATTTTGCAGTCTAAATAATTTCAACATAATTGCACATTTTGCATTTGAATAATTTGGAATAATTTTCTAGTACTTCAGTAATGGAAAAGTAGCACATCAAATTGAAATGAAAGTAGTAACTTTGTATTCCACACACTTTTGGTGAAGTGGAATTACAAAGTTACTACTTTCATTTCAATATGTTAAATAAATTCCATAAAGTTATGCCTGAGATAACAAAAGAAAGTAGCACATCAAGTAGGTACTTTAATTAGTAATATGACAAAAATGTGAAACATTATTTTGGAAGAGTGTAAGAAAAAAGTACACATCATCATCAAAATCATAAGTAACCTAATTACACCACAATAGAAAGTCTGGAATGACAATAATGAAATAGGATGAGATCTTGATACCTGTTTGCATTAAGGTGTAAAACATTTAATACTTTAACTATAATATCACTACCATAACCATACTTTACGCTGAAACTTCATTAAATTTTTAACAAATTAAAGTTGATTAAATTTGGCAATGCTACTACTATTCTATGCCTTGTTCTGGGAATTAGCCTATTATGATGGTCAAAATGCTGGCAACATCTAGACTTCACCATAAATTTGCATGCATTACAAATGACATCCCTACCATGGACTACAACTCTAGAGATGTGCCAGTGACAATGATAATTGCTCCTAATAAGGTCACCCATACCAGACAGGTCGACTTGTAGGGGCCAGACAAGGTACTCCATACAGTGAACATGCCTCAATGAGGTAGCTGCAAAGACATCTGACACCAGTGAGGTGGCCATTTATGATGGTTCCATGATAAAAACTCTATTGAGGAAGGACTCATGGAATCACCTCAAGAACTTCTCCCATGAAATTACCATGGGAAAAAACCAACTTTGAATCCTGGGAACCAAGGGATTCAGTCCACATGAGTGAGTATCCTGATCAGCAGCAGGAGAGGCGATACCCCAAATGTCATCAATGACATATGATATCCTTGCCAGCAGAATTAACACCAGCAGCAGCAATGAAGACACAGGAAAGGAATTCACCTCTCAGATTAAGAAACTTGACATTTTAGGAGGATGGTGGGGTGTGGTAGTCCAGTGGATAGAGCGCTGAGACTAACCAGAGGGGACAGGTTCGATTCCGGGTGATGCCTCTGGACACCCTCAGATTCACCCAAGCCATGTACCATTTTTCAGGTATCAGGTCATCCTGGGAAACCAAAGGTGGTACAGGGAGAGGAACTGGCCCCCCTACCCTGATCTGATGATGTTAGACTGTCATATGGGACATTTCCATCTATCAAAGTGGATGTAACGAACATGAGAAAAATCGCAGAACAATAATCACTGAGAAAATCAGGTTGAGGTGTGCACTGAAGTACAAGCAAGAGTTCGAGTTTCCCAAACTTCCTGTCCAGAGTCATAACTGCTGATGAATCATGGATGTATGGTTAGGAAACAAACCAGCCCTCAAACCCTGAAACAAACCAGCAATCTTCACAGTGGAAGACATTTTGGAATTCGCAGATGGAGAAGAACACTGTGCAACAAAAACTAAGAAACATGTGGCATTGCACTCATTAAGATGCCATTCGGTAGATTGGCAGCTAAAATGCACATCAAGTGGCCTTTAGCAGCAGAAGTGCGCACTTTTACTGGTTTGGCCAGAACATTCAAATTCTCAACTACTTTGGGTCGCACCTCATATGTAGATAGATTGGAAGAGTATTACAGATGTTGGGTTGTGGAGAAAGATGAAGAAAAAAATGGTCTTAAAGAATTAAAGAAATGCTTGATATGAAAGGGAAATAGAGGAAGTTGTTGGGGGAAATTTAAAATAGACAGAAAATGTGAATGGAAGATATATTAAACAGTGAAATTCTGATGATAAAAATGAGAATTCTGGGTATTTAGGAAGAGAGAGGAAAAGAATACACATTTTAAACAGAATGAAGGCAGTAGAAAATGAGGAGATAAAGATTGAAATAATTATCAGGAAAAATGTTTATGCTGCATATTAAGGGGTTGAAAAGTTCATGAAATATGTAGTCTGTTTACAGGGTATGGGTTTAACTCGCATCTCATCTCCAGAGTAACTATGATAACAATAATAAAATAAAGCCACAGTGATCACCTACACCACTTGTGTACGGCGTGTTGCATATTCCCTAGGATACTTCATTAAAACTGATCCAACCACAATGCAGTCGGTTGACTGGAATTTTCTCAGAACAATAAACTTCACCAAAGTTCACCAGAGCTTTTTCACCAAATTATCTTACATACATATTTTCATTTAGATTACCTATTTTTTTGGTTGAGTAAGTATCTTAGAATTATACCAGATATACAACTTTCAGCTAATAGCCAGCTTAAGGAAGAAATTTTTAACACAGTCAATGGTTTATAGTTGCACTCTGTGTTTCCTACTAAGAGTGATTAAGTCCCATATTTATAGTTTAATCCCAGCTCGGTGGTCTTCTAAGGAGTCTCCTATATCAAAATTCCCCATGCAATATCCCAATGCTGTTCTTGTGAGGTCTCCTATGACAAAAAACATGAAAAATTTTGACATATGAGATCCCTCCGAGTCTGCCAAAGCTGGGAGGAAATTATTTACATGGTCCTCTGAATGACGAGCATACTAATTGAAAGAATTTATTTTTTTACTTATTTTTTTAAACATTTTTTTACTATGAAGTTTCCTGGAGTTGGGGATCTTAGCTAATTTGGCAGCACACTATTTGTTTCTTTATTCCAATCAGTTGAGTAAATCGGCATCAGTGCAAAACATTTACCATCTCAGAAGGTTTTTGAGGCTCAGCAATGGGTGGTATTATTTGTTTGAATATATCATTAACATGGTCTCAACCATTGTGATGAGTAAGCAAGGAGTGAAATTATTTCAAAGTTGATTGACACCAGTGATAAACATGCCTAATGCAAAATTTATGGATTATATCTCTTTCAAAATGGCAAATCCTATAATAAGAGCATTACTAACTTAGTTAGAAATATTTATGCCAACTTTTTGTCCATCATAACTAGGTACTTTCCTTGTAACATCAAGAGGTGATGTCTGCTGGACTGATGTTAGTGATTTTACTGGTTAGCATATAGTATATCACAAACATCTAAGATGTGATAACTGTATATCATGAACTTATAATAGTCTTATGTAGCACAGTCAGCAAATCCCTAACCCCTCATATAAATTACCTAAAATTGAATATGACCCAATGCCAATGTTTTAAAACATTTCTTGAAAAATACAAAAAAAATATATTTCACCCATGATACTTAGCATGATTATACCCATGATAAATAGCATAAAAAATTTAGACCACAGTGCAGCAGTCATTCTCTCATACAAAAGATGAAGGAGGTTACTAGGAGATTATGCAAGTTATTACACAGCTCAAGCCAATGGTGCATGGCATCAGGAAGACAAAAGACTTCTGTAGAAGCAGATACTAAGTTAAAAGGAAACTTGGATAAAATTACCCAAAAGGGATATGTTGAGTTCAACATCCAAAAGTTAACACAATGTAAATGCATCACACAATCAATTATTCCTTTGAGTTAAAGCAATACTTCCTGGAGATTGCTCCATTTTTTAGTCAACCTAACTAAAATAAAGGTATCAAGTATTATTATGAACTTAAAAGATTAGAGTTAAGTACTGAGAAGTGAGAAAAGGTGGTATAATCTCATCACTCATTCTAATTACATACATACCACATTTTACCAACTAGCATACATACTAAGCTGACACACTTGACTCACTATTTGAATATGGATGCAAACTGTACACATCACTTGACTACAGAGAGATTCAACTAACTGAATATGCCAATCCAAGTTTGAAAATTCTAATATTTGATACACTAAATGCAAAAATAACTTGAACAACTTTCAAAATTTGAGGTGATTAGTAGTTTTCTTTAAGCATATGTAAGCAAAGAGTTTCCAACGTATTTCAATTAGGTAGTTTTTTCTGGTTTTTTCATAACTAACTTTCTGAACTTTTTTTTCCATGGCATGAACATAACTTTAACACCCGATTTAACTACAATGCACAATGAGTCTGACTTTTAATTTTAATTTTCAGAAGCAACAGGAGATGAGTATTCCCCAAAGCTGAGAAAATCTTCCGCTTCAACCATCCCAGCAAGACAGCACCAATCATCATTGCTCTCCTCTCCTGACAAAATTCAATCTGCTGCTATGATTCCAAGGGGAATTGGACCCAAAACCAGCATAAAGCCTCATGCCTTGCCAATAAAATTTATCCTCAATTCTGAACAAAGTGGCCCCAAAAATTGTACACCTGGTCCAGATGAGGGAAGGAAAAAGTGGGGTACCGATGCTACAGGCAGAAATGTAAGCATCGCAAAAGGAGAAACATCAATAAATCCAATAGCAAGGCGCATCCCACTATCCTCCACTGGGTCAAGTCATCCAACCACCGACCTCTTGCTCATCAATACAGTAACGCAGCCTGATTGGCTGCATGGTAAGGCCTGCACCAGCTGTGGGAGGACTATTGCTCCTGAGAGCTGGTTACAAAGTGAAGGAATGACAACAGCCAACAGTGTCAAGGCAATGAGCAAGAGCTCATGGGGACATGGTAATGCCCAGCTGATAGGGAAACCAAGTGCTGAGAGTAAGGATACAGAACGAAAATGCCCACACTGTGGAATGATAAACGTGCCAGAGAAAGTGTACATTTGCCCACCGACAAAGACTGAAAAGAAAACATTGGTCGATGATCTCCTCTTTGCAGACTGCTCACCCACAGAGGAGACAAGCTTACTTGAAAATGTTGCAAATAATCAAGCCAAGAAAACAGAGGATAACACAACACCATCTTCTGGGGTTCTGGGCACTTCAGGAGTCAGAAAAGTTCTCCCCCCATCATAGCATTTGCGGGTGGGCCATGCCAACAGCAAATACGTCTTCCTAGCTTCCTTTGGCATAATGGCAAAGTCACTCTGAAACTGAACTAATGCTCACTGTGTGCATTCATTTGCCTTTCCACATTGGCTTCAGAGGCCAAAAAACTTATTTGCTCAAACACTGAGCAATTTCTATAACAGCTATGAAGGAGTCATTCCAGAATTTGTCCTTGGTCCCATTCCTTCTATAAATGCATAATAATCTAAATTATATTTTTTTTACTACCTACTTCCCTGAAATATTTTACTCTGAATCTTGAGTATTAAGGATATTTTCTTCCAATTTTTTTAACCAGAAAATCACCTTAATGCAAAGAGCATCATGACTTCCAATGAAATAGATTCCCTAAAAATATATTGATGGAAATACTGAGATAAATACTCCAGATAACATTTTCTTCCATAACATTTTTAAGAACTCACAAACTAAATTAACAATTTTATATAAATTATAAAATTCATTCCCATCAATTTAAATGATCATGTACAAGTTGGTATGAGCCAGATATCATGCCGAAAAGTTTGCATGTATCAATAAATATAACTACAGATAAATAATAAGTTTCCCTACTTTATCAATTTCAAATGATTTAAAATAAAATTTATTTTATGCCTCAGTGGAATGTCTTCTTGTAGTTATATGCCTTAAATGTCCTCAGTAGGTATAAAAATAGCAGGAAATATAGTAGGTGGAAAAATGAGCGACATAAGTCTTTTGAAACTTTTGAGTGAGAATATTTTCAACATCAGGTCGAAGAAAACAATACGTCATGGTGTGAAATGAATGATTGCATGCATTGCTGATGTGAGCTACTTGATCCTAGAAGAAAATATGGCAACTGACATAGTGATGCAAGACAGCTATATTAGGTTGGCCATTTATAGTGAAAAATGTACTTATGTGAAGCTTTTGAGCCTGTGATTATATTGTTTTCCTATGTGTTGTCTTTTTCAGACAGGAAAGCTGCAATATATATTAAGACATGATTGATTTTGAAAGAAAATACATTTGAGTAGAACATTGAGAGATAAAAAGAACAATAAATATTTAACAGCCAATATGAAGAACAGGTTTTTATCTAAAAGAAGTGCATGTGTATATTTGTTTTTAAAAAGAAAAAAGATGGTGCATATTTTAGAATGTGTGAATGTGAGTATACTAATTTGTATAAGAATGCTTTTCAAGTTTAGACTTTAGAACTATGTGTTGGCATAAATCACCAAATTGTTGTTGTTGCTCTCGTTATAAACATGAACAGGTTAGAGAGAGACTGTGACTTGTTGAAATTGGTTTTCAAGGAGAACCGCAAGAAAATACACTCATGTGGTGTGCCAAGGTTTTCTTTCTTAGTTTGGATGGTTGGTTAAGAAAGTTCACCAATACAAGGTAGTCTGTAATTGCACAAAATTTTAGCACATGATTTGCCTGATTCCTGGTGTTATGTAGGTTTAGAAGCACCAACGCATTTTCCAGAGCAAAGGTCAGAGTTTTGTGGAAAAGTGGTTGTATTTGATAAGTATATTTGAGATACATTATTAAAATGCTCAGGCAATTCTCATGCTGAATCCATTGTTACTTTACCATTTGGTCTACTTGTTTTTATTCAGAGTACGACCTTTGTGTTATAGCCAATCATGAAATTTTTATAAAACTACTTTGTAGACTTGCACCAAGCAAATTACATGTGATCGAAAAGTTTTGGTATCACTCATCTAGAGGTTCAAAGTTTTTGTGTGATAGGGTGAAGAGTGGTGCGAATAGAAGGGTATGATTGGAGCAAAATGCTATTCCTCCTTAAATATACAATAATAATAATTCCATGCTCAAATTACAAAGCCCACTTTGAGTGTTTGATGGAGTAAATGCTAAGGGTGAGTGCGAGCAAATACACGATTCTCATTTGAATATTGGAAGAGTTAGGGGGGAAGGCCATGAAGCTACATTCTAAGAGGCAAGCCTATATTTATTGTTGAGTGATATTTTTGTTTAAGGCCTAATATTCTATTATTTGATTGTTATGAGTGGTAAACTAAGAATTAAGTGTGAATTCTAAATCCATTTTGAGTATCTACCTAAAACATTGTTTTCATCTGCCATTATGGCCAAATTATTGTTCTTCATAGTTTGAACATCACAACCAAATAAAGTTATAATGTTCACCTGATATAATAATGCATTGATAAAAACAGCTGAATAAAGTTTGCCTCAGAAAAATGAAAACATATAATGATTTCTGCATGTATATGCATGTAATATCATATTGTTGCATGTATGTAAGTGGTTAACTACAGTTTTGCATTTAAAGTAAGGAAAACACAAAAGCAAGCTGAGCATGAAGCTATTTATATTAATCTCGCCCTTCAGTATTCTTATGAAGGAGTGCAGTGGTAATATTTTTCTGCCCTCTGATGTTGAAGGAATATATACATAAAAGTTCTGTGACAGTATCTGCTTAATTAAAAGTCCAAACAAGCAACCTTTGAAGTAAAAATATTTTACCAGAACATAAGCAACATTTCTCATGGATACCATGCAATTACTACTTAGTCCACTTAACTAATAAGGATGTTCTCCTAACTCATTAGGGCAAGTAAGATTAAGGAAGAGGAGGGAGGGTAAAGAAAAATCCTGGTTAACTCAACAGATTGCATACTCAAAGGCAAATTCTAGACATGAATACCAAGTTTAACATCATTTAAACTGTTACCAGTCATATCATTGCTATCAAAACATATTAATGCTATTACACTAAAACATCTCATTAATAAATTTCAAGTGATTCATATTTTTATGTTTTAATTAACATGTTCATTGTACAGAGGGGATTTTATTTTGCATACCTTTAGTGGCTAATAGTTCCTGTGTACAAAGTGTGGCTACCCAAATGACAATGGTTTTAAACTATGGTAGGTCAGTAGTTGAATATCCCTTTATTGCTTATAGTTATGGGTACCGGCATTCTACAATATTTTATTACAAATAATTGCCAACACAAGAATACAAAAACAATATAGGAAAACCTCTTGGGCAACCATCTAAGACAGTGATGAGATTACCACAGAATATCTCCCACACCAAAAGAAAAATTTGATCACTCTAGATACATTTCGTGTATTAAGCTATTTCATTTGTACTAGTAAATTTCATTCTTCCTCTCAATTTACTCGGCCTACTATAATCATGAATTCTTAACAATATGTAAGTCAGTTGGAACCCAAAGTATGTGGGATACTTTTGTTCAAATGATTATTTATGTAATTCATTTTAGAGCATAATTTCAAAAATATTATTTTTTAAAAGCATCAATAGCCCAATGAGTGATTTCTAAGGTCAAAGCTGAATTTTCATTTAGATTCCACAAATGGACTGAGAGATTTCACGATTGTGTTTATCAGTGCCAAAAATTCAATGAAATGTTTATGATAATATTTTAAATTTTTAATTCCAATTCTATTCAATCTTTTCAATATTGTATTTTTTTTATTGTTTCGGACTTTTGACATGCAGGAACACAATCACCTGTGGGCACGTATGACTTCTCCCCTCCACACATTGCCTCCTCTCCCCAGCCGGAAAGCAATAAGGTACCATTCCAATGAATCACCACTCTGTTGGTCAAGGATCCAGCAAGAGACATACTGAATGTGATCAGTTTCCCTGTGACCATGATTAACCCTTTTGAGCCAGCAGAATTCACTTGGAAATACCTCGTGCCTTGAGTGCCACAAAAAATCCTATACACCTAGGCATTGAACGTTCGTATAAGGCTTCTGAAATGGAAAAGGTCCAAAGTATAAAATTCTACCTTTTGGGGCCTAACTCTGTGAAACACCAGACCTTTTCCTTGGAAATTGGGCATAACCCATGACCCTTCACTACATTAGCAGTCCGTGGACTACTGTTTATGCTGAGGTTTTATCAAGACAGTTTTTCCATACTCATAAATATAAACTCGAAAATGAATTTCTAGTGTTTAGCTGCACACTTAAAGATTTTAACATTAATTCCAGATGATTTTCAGCTCGCTGTGTTTTCAGCCAGTGCCCACTTCCTCCTCCCGAAAGCAGATAATCAGTGGAGAAAAAGGTAGCCCAATAGACCAGGCCCCTTCGGCTTTCTGGAAAGTGTCATGATCCACAGTGAGATGACCTTTCAGAGGTCCCAGCATCTAATCCTTCCTACCACTTCCTCCCGTAGAGCTAACAAATCAATGTCAATAGTATTCCCAACTCCCAGAGATTCGGCACAGATGGCTTGTTTTCACGGACTACAATGTGCTTACATAATGAGCATTCATCAATGTTTTCTATATAATTTTAACGCATGAAATAGGCAATGACTATCCTTTAATAAATATTTCTGAAGAAACCAAATCAGATAGCTCAAACAACAGTTCAAGTCACTTACATAGCCACTTTCTTGGGTGGCATAACTTTGGAGCAACCCTTAAGAAGCATCATCTTTGCATAATTGTTTGCTTACAAGTAGTGCCACCAAAACTTGAGTGAGGCAGAAAAATTTTTCCAAAGGATTAAATGTCATTAGATGCCTACATCCCTACATTTGAGGCGAGGATAGAAGAAACAGAAGTGGGATGTAAGGGAATGCCTCTTGTTTTTACCAAAGTATGGATGTTGGATAATCAACACTCAATTACTTATGTTTCTGAAACAATTTTGAAAAGAAGGTGCAAGAGGTACACTTTTGGGATGACTGTTTTTTTTCCATAGACATTTGGGAAAAAATTGCACGGGTAAAATGTGAAAATGCAATAGTTCCAACCAAAATGCATTTCTGCAATTGCAATTCTGTTGAAAAAAATGCATCCTGCGAGAAAAATTTTGTTGCAAATATGTCGGCATAAATGGACTGCACAGTTTTTCCACTACTTGCTCAGAGGTTTTCACAGAGCAGGAGTTCATGTAAAAGAGGTCATATACTTTTTTTTAATCAAAGTTTGGCAAGACGATCATGATTATTTCAATAATCAGAGGTGTTCATAGTAGAAGAGTTTGTTACTTGGATTTCATATTGTACTACTCTACTGCTTTTGCTTACTAACAAAGTACTAATACTATTTACTTATACTACTTTTACAGCATTAATATACTAGAATTTTTTTAAATTTTTATTTTCTTTATGACAGTGCCCAAGTAATTGACTTGACGTTTAATGTGCCCTCCAAACAACTGAGAAGGGAATAGAAAAGTCATAATTCCTTCAAGAAGCAAGCACGGCTTCCCTGTACAGGAAGAGGTACACTATGCACTTCACCAATATTGGTTGGTTTCCAATTTACTGGCAACCTTTTAAAATTAGCTATGCATATCCTTGAGCTACTCAACTGAATGAGACCACATTTATTCCCAGACAAATTATGACACGAGAGAAACACACTTGAAAAGATAATTATTCTTACCTAGCTAAATATTGCTTATGATGGTATCACATGATTTTTTTAAATTCCATATCAGAGGTACTTATTTAATTTTGGGTGATGAAAGGCATGAAGCCGAAATACCTTTCACAGATTAGTAAAAAAATCATGATTTTAAAAAAAATTCTCACTCAGCTTAAATATTTCAGTTAGAGTTAGCAAATGAATTCATATAAAGCATCAAAGAATAGTGAATAATATGTAAGAATTTTGTAAAGAATTAGCAATTTAACAATTCCATCATTTAAAAATGCATTAGATGCATACATAAAATGGAAACCCACTCGTACAGACTTCAGGAATAGAATTCTGGTGGTAACTATGGACTTTATTTAGGAATCTTTACTATTGCTATCAATACAGTGGTGGGTCCAGTGGGGGGAGTGGGACATGCAGCTCATGCCCCCCTTTCCCTCAAGGAAAGTCGGAAAACATTTTTTGCTCACAGACCACAACCCCAATATTGATGTCACCAATCAGGTGAGCACACACCACTTGGCTCAATTTGAGGAAAATCGCTAGAGACGCCACCTATTTGTTAAGGGCATGGTTTTTATAGGCCAACATAGTATTTCCTTTCAAGATCTCATGGATGATGGGGCACTACTAGAATGGAAAAATTAATGAAATGAAGAAATTGAAGTAAATTTTATGGAGATCCAACGATTTCATATGGACATAGGAGACCTTGCAAATAACATGAAAACTACATCATCTTATGTCATTGAAATAAGTAAAAAGACACTAAATGATCTCATCGACTGAAGTAAAGGCGAAATTCAAGATGCCATTCTATTGAGGGAGCACAAGGGTGTATTTTATAGCCTCGTTTTTTATAACAAAAATGACATTTCACATACAGAGCATATGAACTTTTCCACATGATATGTTCATTATAATGCCAAATAGGAGAATTTTCTAACATTTCTGAATATCTATGAGTAGATTCACAAAGAAAATTCCAAATATAAAATAGATGGCTGCCCTGTAAAGCTTTGAGAAACATCGTTTTAGATCAACTTCACTCTAGATATCAGCAATAATAATAATAATTTTTTATTTGCCCAGTGGATCAAAAATACAACAACT
>LYUA01000127.1:852637-863007 GCA_002093875.1 Calopteryx splendens
ATATATATATATATATATATATATATATATAGGTTTTTCTCTTTTCCAACTGTAGTATAGTAATAGAAATCTACCGACCTCTTTCCCACCCAAAATAAATAATAGATGTTGGGGGAATGTGGGCTGCATAAAAATTGTATTGGAAAGGGTTGATGAAAAATGATTTTTCTCTACTTCTATGGACAGATGACTTGGAGCCACAGGATGATGAAACTGAACCTGCAACAAATACAAGACAAAATTCTGCTGTCCACATACGAGTATTCCGCATTGCATTGGAAAAGCTCTATGTTTGAAAAGCCATTTCAGATCAAACTATGATGTATGACAAACTGAAGAATAAGAATTTTTTAATGTGCATATTCTGATATCTAATTGAATGTGGACTCCTTGAGTGAGCTGTATTGTATATTGGTTACTATTCTGCTTCATGATAACAAGTGATGCTAGCATGATGGTGATCTGCTGATATATGGTTTAGGAAGTTACCGCTCTGCTCTTCTGTACATATTTTATAATCAAACTAGTCTTTTTAAACAGGAGTGGGACCATACCGCGAGAGCGGTGGTCCATTGCTACCACGATATCTTCACACGAGAGGTGCACTGGAGGTGGGCAGGCCCCTCCCCGCCCCTCTGGCTGCCAGCCTCGCCCTTCTCGCCCACGGCGTCACACCGCAATGTTTTTCTCTCTCGATGAGCTGGTGCAATGGCTGGGCCTCACAGTTTTCGAGATGTGGGTGTTTCTGGCATCCCTCTCACTCTTCACGATCTTGGTTGCTTTGGGAGCAGAGGGCGCACTGCCCCCTGCCGATCCTCCTATTCCCCAGGTCTCAGGCTCACAGACTTCCATGCACAGACAGCCCTCTCCCTGGCTCATATTCTCCCCTCTGTTTGTAGCCGATGCCCTCAATACCTACTTTTGTGCCATTGTTTTTGTGCGAATGTATCTTGAGGGAGCATACAAGGCAGCCCTTTTGAGGGCTTCATGGTCCCTTTCCTTGCTTGTGCTTCTCTTTGTCTTCAAGTTTTTACTCTGTGAAAAACTCTCTGGCCGCAGCACGCTTGAGTACTCTGAAGTTCTGGCCCCAATCTTCATACTTCTCCAGTTGGTGGCTGTGAGGGCTTGTCACTTACACTGACATCCTCTGGGTGGGGATGTGGGGCCCATTGTTATGCTGCCATCTCTCACCCGATCTGACACTCCCCAATAGTTGGCATAGAAATGTTTATGTTCAAATGGATGCTCCTTATTGGTTCTCTCCTTTCTAAAGTTTCAGAAAGTGCCACAGAATTGTCATTGTCTAATATTTCTTTCAGGTGTTTTTGGTATTATTTTGTATTAAATAAGACTATATTACTCAAAGGTGGTGTTAAAAATATTCCAATTTCATAAGCCTTTAGGATGTTTAGCTATATTATTTCTTTGGCATATAAATAACCTTTACAATTCTTGTTGTGGTATCATCCCAATGAATAAGTGGACCAGGCGATACTTATTTGATGAGTGTAAACTGCTCAGCGATAGTAGGTGCCTGTAAGTTTCACTGTCATGTGGCCTATTTGAAACACTGCAAAAAATGTATTTAAAATGTATTTGATCAAAATAGTTAGAAATATATTTCCAAATGATGTAATAGAACTTACTGACTAATGGAGAGGATATAAATAGCATGTTTGTCTGTTCCTCTTATGTAATAGATAGAAGATAACATGTGTGATTGTATTATTTGTAATTCGTTGGTGTGAAGTATGCCTGCAATTTTGTATTGCCCACAAGTATGGTTTAGAAAATTTTGCCTTACCTTTTTCTGAAATTTAAATCAAGTAGTTGACATATTATGATTAATGTTGACTTCATATTTTTCTATTTATTTGACCTAGATTCTTAGGTGAATATATATTTTAATACTTCCAAGATTATGATGGTTATGAAAGCTTTCTTCAATCTTGTATTTCTTCCTATGTCATACCATGAGAATATATTATTAGGGTTTGAACATATTGTCTTCTCCTTTACGCAAAAATCATAGTTTTGAATCCATATATGTAGTTCATTATCCAATTTTTGACAGTATGCATTAATGTGAAATTTGTGTATTGTGCCTTTATTGATTAATGTTAATTACATTAATATTGCTAAAAACATTGTTGCGCTTCAAAGGCTATGGATGCTCATCCATTTCCAATATGATGTACACATAAAATTGTAAAGATTTCAAATGAAATGGAATTATTCTTGTTATATTTTCGTTATAATCATGTAATTACTGCAATAGCAAATAATACTTTTTACTTCATGTTGGTGGTTTGATTTCTGAGAATGGAGCCTGCAACACATTTTCTATATCTATTTTCCCCATTACCTTGGTAACATGAGGGCTCATTTGTCACTGCATTTGAGTTTTGATATTTAAGAGGAGTGAGCAGACAAGACTTAAACTTCTATTTCCAGTATAAATAATAAGTAAGGTAGGCTGATAGAGGAGCGTAATTATTTCTATGCCCGAATGAAAATGACTCTGAATAACTGTAGGTTTTTTAATGGATCTTGTTTCACTCAGCTTTATTGCAATCATTATTTTTTGTCGCATGTGATTGGGCATCATACCCATTCCACCATATGTGTATTCGTCCATCTCTATTAAGTTATGGCTTACAGCAGTAAATCTTGTGCTTTCTGGGTAGGTGGTGAGTTAACATTCACAAATAATAATTATGCAGCACAAATGGGTGATTATTTGGTGTTTTTATGGCTTCCCTCTTAGTGATAATCAGTATTTTCAGTAAATATAGGCATTGTTGCAGTTTTATACTAAATAAATTGTATATTTGACCAGTTCCAGTGCTTTTAAGATGACAGAATGTTGTAGTAATCATCCAAACTGGTCAAAACATTATTTTTTATAGTGAAAAACTTTTAAATCACCTGTTATTGTGAGCCAGTTCCACACGTCAGTCTTAAAATTCAATTATTAATATTTTCAGTGTGGTGTATTGAGTTTAATCAGTGTTCATGGTTAAGAAGGAAACAGTTTATCAAAAGAAAGAAACATTTTTAGGAGGAGTTACCTAATTTTCAATATTCTATGTAACCATAATGTTTTTGGTGATGTCCGTTTTCTCATAGTTTATCAGAAAAGATATTCCTGCCAGTTTTTTGTGTTGTTTAATTAAAGGAGGAGTTAATGTTTGCTTAAAACATTTTACAGTATTTTTACGAATATGAGATCAATGAAGATATAGCAATATGAAATAGATAAAGAAACTTAAAGGTTAATTTTTAATTAAATGAAATCAACCTGAAAAACTTGGCATAACACATTCCATTTACATAATAGGATTGTGTTGAACAGTGATCATACCAAAAACCAGTGGATGGTATATTGAGATAGCAAATTATGAGGCTTATGTAGTGTTCAAACTTAAAATAAAGTTGTACCATATGCCTACCTATGTAAAAGCTGTAGAATTTACTGTAATTTGCAAGTTGAACTTGCTGCAAAGAATGAAAAATAAATAAGTAGTTCTTGTGTAAATGCTGTTGCACAAAACATAAAGAGCATTTCATCTAAGAATTTTCCAAGAAATAATATTTATTAATAAAAATCATGATATTCATGGTGTAAGTTGTCTCATTAAAATAAAGGTTAAATTAAACCTGTTATTAAAGCCACATGCCAATTTTAAAATTACTAGTTGACAAAATCTACAATTATAGTGCTGGTTTACTTATGGATGGAGTCACTGGGATTAGAATGATTATGCTTACTAATGAGAATTCTGAATTGTTTATAAAATTGCACCCTTCTATAAACTGCAAATTAAGTAAATGTCCACATTAATTAACGGTTGTATTTAGCGACAATGAAACCAGGTGTGGAAGAATTGGAGATATTGTTAAAAAATGATTAAATGTCTTACATAGCTTTTGTGCGCATTATAATATAAAAAAGGCTATTTAAGTATTTGTTGAACAATTTTCTGAGAAAGTATCAAGATAATTTTTGGTGAACTAAAAGGTGGGCAATGGCTGAGAAACATCCTCTTACCAGCCGCTTTGTATGACCTAAATATTTTAAGACTATTTTTTGATGAGTGGTATAAATATTGAAGCATTGTATATATTTAAAAACTATGTACCTACCTTCATTAATTTCAATTAGAGGGAATAGTTCTAGCATTAAAGTCTTAGTCTTTACTGTAATATAGTCTTAAGACTTTATACACTTATGGCTGTGTATAACAGTAGTAGCTTTAACATATGAGGGTACTTTATTCATTTGCTTATTCGGTCAGTGGCTAGTTACATGGGACCTTTATACTGAATAAAAAGTCTGTTGTTGGTAAATTATGCATCACAAAGTTTCAGTCAAACATTTGAGGAACAATATCCCTTAGTAGGGGTCAACTAATTGTTGATAAGTGAGCCACAAAAATGGGCCACTTGAGGAATTTAATGATCCCCTTATTGGGGCTTGCCAATGTGTTGCAAAGCTTTATAACCCAGCACACTCTTACTCTTAAGAAAACTGGTTTGAAGTTAAGACTAAATATTTTCTTGACTAGCTCAGTTGTGAGTTCAAGTTCAAGCCATTATGCTAAAATATTGTTCTACCAATTGTTTCAGCAAAATGATGTGTTGGTGCATCATAAGTAAATGATAGTCAGCTTGTTTTGAGTATTTTTGTGATGGACACCTCTACAGCATCGCTAACAGGACAGCATTTCAACAGCCTACACTGCAAAAACTCGTTAATCCTACATACATCCTCCCTCCATTCCATCCATCATGCCAAGTCTTTTCCTGCCTATTTCATATGCTTGTGCACCTACCTTTTGTCTGGCTCCTATCCTTCAATCTATCTGGCATCGTTGGCTGTAGTTATCATTGATCCCACCGGCAATGCTGTAGGGGCCATACGAACATGCAAGCCCTCCCACCACATCAAGGTTGTGGGGAGGGACATGAGATAGCATGCTCTTGAAATGTCATTTTTCCTGAGATCAACATTAATATCATGATTAGCAATAGGTGCCCCATTACGAACTCATTGGCAAATTTGTATTCCATGTATGCTTGAATGAGTAAGTTTAAGAAAATCTCACCTGTGTGAAAATTATATATATCAACAATTACTAAATCTAGTTTCAATCAACTGAGACTAAGTCTTGAGTATTAAAACTTTTATTTAGATTGGTTGTGTAAATAAAAGCCTGAGCTTCTTTTAAAAATTTGCAACAAGGAATAGATATTTCCAAAATATGTCATCTTATGTGAAGGTAGTGATAGCAAGAACATAAATGTCATTTAGACAGCTATAACATGTTTTTGCACATTTTTCGAATGTCTATACATGGGATGCCATCACTCATTGTTTCTTTTCTGGAAATGGATTGGGAAGAAAGGAATGTAAATTTTTAAAATATTTATATTTTAAAGTGATAGTGGCCTGGTTGGTCTTAGATGAAGTGAGAGGAACATGTAGATACCAATAATACACAACTTGCTTGATAAAATCAACCCAAACCATAGTTCTCCTAATTGGTTCTTGTACCTTGATAAAAGATTTTATGCATTTGAAATATTACGAGCTCTGTCTGACATATTTTAGCTGCTAATCAAAAGTGTACTGGCTTTTATGGTATAAAGTACATATTTTATTTATGATGCTTTGTTTATTTTAATCATTGATAGGAAGTCTCTACAGAAAAATGATACCTATATACATTTTCATGTTATAATTTTCGTGAAAATGATAGTTTTCACGTAAGTAATAATTTGGCATTTTAATTATTTATTGTTTTGTAATAATTATAGCATGTCAGCATTTTCGACTGGCTTTTTTTTCAAACCCGTCACCTTCGTACAATCCGCGTCAACGGCGTCAACCAATAGAAGAAGCGACATCTTTCCATCAACTCAAGTTGCCCTCGTCAGTATGAAAAGAGTAGTCTATATAGTGTGTTAGGAGAATAGTTTGTTTAGACTGAAGTCAATTTGTCATGGTTATAAAGTTGCTGACTTTTCGATGAACCAGTTTTTACGGTAAGTGCTCGTAATATAAGGTCGTACACAATATCACGTTATTAAATTTCATCTATTTACGTGCCATATTTTATAACTCCAAATCCAGTGTCGAACGACTTCGATGATATGAGAAGTTCTTAGACGGCAATATTGTAACAATACGTAGTGATAAAATTGAATTTTCATTCCTGTGTATCCTTTGGGCTGTGGCGTAACCAGGGAGTAATTATGTCAAACTCCCCGGCGAAAAGTGGATTTTAAAAATATTTAAGGGTTTGTGAAGAATTACAGACAAAAAATAAGGGAAATCAGAACGGAACATGTTCTCAAGGTTTTAAGAACCTTTAAAGAGATCCTGATTGACCAGTGAATCGAATGTGGACTAACCAGGATGGAAACCCCCTCCAAAGTCGTTTTCCTGGATGCGCCAATCCCTTTGGGGACTAACCCATTTGGTAATACCTCTGTAATGACTAAAGGCTGCCATCAGCACTAAGTAAATTTACTGGTTTTATATTGAGCACTATTGCAGAGCCCGTATCTCAGAGATACAAGTCAATTTATGAGTCGTAGTTTACACATGCGTAACCCTGTATTTAAAATAAATTTGTTCCAGCATTTATCGCCTCTACTTCCAAGGGTATATGTGGTTAAAAATGTTCTAGATTTCGGTAACAATTGTTTTCAGAGGACTTGTAATTTGTCTTGTAGCTATGAGAAACTAGCCCCATAGAGTCGTCATCAGCCGTGCCGTTGACTTTTGGCGCCATCATGAGCCAGAGTTCTATCTGTTCTGTCCTTAGGCATTATAGTAATAACGCGGCTTGAGTTTTGAATGTGGAGAAGAATGTTCCCTTTGTCCAAATTATTGTCTGAGGTCAACATTGTCGTAACGTGAATACTTGTGTTTTTAGTAACTACTTGTCTTAACAAATATTTCCGCGCTCTAGTTTCTCTTAGTGCCTAACAGATGGTACTAGTTGTACTTGTGGCTATGCATGGTCCGTATGGTCCGTATAGGACTATATATAGGCTCCTATACGGACCTTGTGGATATGTTGTGGCCGTTGTGGCCACGGAGTATAATGTATCCTGTTTATTATATATAATCCGTGGTTGTGGCCTAACCGGCGTAGCGCGGTCCGCCAACCACAGCTATATCTCGACATGTGGACATTTAGTTTGCAATATATCCTGCGGCCCAATTCTAAAAGCTAAAAATCATTTCAGATTTATTTTGCCTCCAATTAATTGTCTACTTATTATTCAGATGTGATTTAGATTTGTATATTACCTGCATGAATGACTACTTTTAAATCAGCATTATCAAAATGGTAAATGGCGTGCTTGCAATGATAGGTATGCAGGTTTGCCAAAAATATATAGAGCCAGTAACCAGAATGGAGTGAACAATGGCGATAGATCCGACCTGGAGATTTCTTAAATTGGGAAAGTTTCCTGTTTCATGAAGTCATCCTCGTCAGATTTAACTTCGTGGGAGCTTAAGCTTATTATATTTACATACTTAAAATTTTAATATTGTTATAATTCATATTTTTACACGAAATTAGGAAAGCATAGGTTATGGTACTTCCACATGTTTCACTGCAATGCGGCACCACTACCTACAAACCTAATAATGGCTCTTTCGATTTGTGCGATAATCCATTTGGTTTTCAACTCGTGGAGGAAAATGTCAAAAACACAATGGATGGCAGACCGGAAAACTGTTAACATTTTTTTGTGGTAAAGTACGAGCGACTTTACCTCAAATCAATCGCAACCTTTCGCTCGATCGTTTGTAACACTAAAAATTATGATAAGTGCGTACATAAAAAACACGATTTTTTAAACGCATTTATCTTAATTTTTGTGAAACTTTCGGGGTAACTGCAAGTGATGATGGGAATAAGACGATTAGAAGATAATCATTCTCACCTATCAACGTTTTTCAATTTTCACACAATGCTCTGTTTTTCCTACCTAACCGTATTGAGGTGGGAGGGAACTCGCGACCACGAGCTATTACAATAATTGCGCGTATGAACGGTACCCCGGGATTTAAGATAGCTTTTTGAGAACCATATAAGATGAATGTATGTGAAAATGATACTCATTGCTAAAGGTAGATTAAAAAAATGAATCCTGGCATTAAACAAGAATACGTTATGCATAGATGATGTTTTTCGGTATTTATAAGAGATGGATGAGTTACTAAGGTAGGTGCAAGGGTTGGAGATTTATAAGTGAGCGTTAATGTGCATGCCAATGATTCGGTATTGCCGCATGAGAGTCCTCAGGATTGCCAGGGGCCCAGAGTGTATCACGGGTATAGAAAAAGGGATTGTAACTGGGCGTAAATGCGTCGAAAACTCGAAAGATGACACGTTGAGTTTAAACTGTGAAATAATGGAACTAGTGTAGGATTTTGTGTATCCTAACCCAATATAGTCACCTTTAATCAAGGTACAAATAATTAGGTAATTGTGAATATGTATGGAAAGAATCCGTCGGATTGAATTAAAACCGAAATATAGTTCCATAAAAGCAGTCGCTGGATTCAATGGAAAAGAGATTTTCCCGTGATTTAATTGAATTTTATCGCCTTTTCCTCCATTTTACATAAATGTTGTTCGTATTGAGAAACGGATTCCAGATCATCATCATTCGGTGATCCTTTCCTCTTACCACACATATAATTTTCTTTAATGTTCTGTTTGAAAGAAAATTGTAACTTTGTGATTCTACAATATTTTATTTAGATATGACCCAGGTTTTGACGTCCAACATCATCTTCAGGTGACGTTGGTCATATCTAAATAAAATATTGTAGAATCACAAAGTTACAGTTATATTTCAAAGGTGAATCGATTCCATGAAGTCACGCCTGAAACCACCGAATTAATGTTCTGAATGTTTCATGAGTTTTATATTATCCCTAACCCTGTTTTGTCCCTCTCTATTGCTCTGTATCACCATTTTATTCTTTCCAAACTTCTCACCCACATCTCAACAGTCTGTCACGCATTCTTTCTAACTCAAGATCCTTGTTTCCCATCCGCAAAATTCTTAACCAGCCTATTCCTCAGCTCATTT
Organism: Calopteryx splendens; assembly: GCA_002093875.1. NCBI lineage: Eukaryota > Metazoa > Arthropoda > Insecta > Odonata > Calopterygidae > Calopteryx > Calopteryx splendens. Next base: position 861,764 of record LYUA01000127.1, read on the forward strand.
CAGTCTGCTGCATGGTAATATTTTCCTCTACACTGCGCAGCGTGCCGTCTGTACTTTTCACATTTTTCTATTTTTCCTGTATTTGGCACAATAAATAAAACTTGAGAGTACAGGTTATTGATGACACTTCGAGCATTCAGGAAGGAATTGAGGATATTGTTTTTGATATCTCAAGAAACATACCTATGCAAAACGTACAGGCTTCCTAGGATATGGACTCCGCAAATAAGTATGCATTACGTTGATCGGGTTTTTCAGGGTGAGGTGCGCGGGCTCTATGTAACAGCGCGTGGTGACGTCAGGGCAGCTAGGAAGCTAAAGTAATCGTGGTTTTCAGAAAGTTTTGGAAGTCTAATTTATATTTTTGACTAAGTTGGAGGTAGAGAGTTTTTCTGACGTCGCCGCAGTATCTTAGGCTAAGTATACCGCTCAATCACTTCTTTCTATTACTAACGCTACACACATTTAGGTAAGTCGTTATGGGGCGTTAACGGTGCACTTACACGTTAATGGTGTCTGAAAAATTAATTTTCTGTTGTAACTTACAATTAGTATCAAATAGATTTTGAATTAGTCTTTGATTTATCATGAAAGGACGACTTGCAAGAGGGTTATATGAGTTTCTTCTTTGGGCTGGTTTCAATTGTACTGCTCCCTCCATGTTGTCTGGTCCTGTGCTGCATCCCTTAGCTGTTATTCTCATCTTTATGGCGACAGATCGTGCCTTCTTCCTCTCCCTCTCTTTCCCTCAACTAATCTTTTCATCAAACAGTCATTTCTTAGAATGTGTCCTATCCATTTCCCTTTCCGCTTTCCAATAGCTCTCATAATGCTGCTTCTTTCCTTTATTCTCTATAGCACTTCTTAATTTTTTACTTTTTCAGTCCACATAATCCTGTCCATTCTTCTCTACCGCCACATCTGAAACCCCTTCCAAGTATTTCTCCTCTCTATCGTCCATGTTTCTGCTACATACAGTACCACACTCCAAATAATACATTTTGCAAATATTTTTCGTAGTTCAACACATACTGTCTTGGTTGTTGCCAGCTGTTTTAATTGACTGAAGGCTATTTTTCCCTGGGCGATTCTACTTCTTATTTCCTACACAAAATTTCCATTCCATGTGATCAGACTTCCAAGATATTTATAGAATGAAACTTGTTCTAGTTTTTCTCCATCTATGGTAATTTTTATTGTTCCTTTCTCTTTCGCCACCTTCATTACTTTGGTCTTACTAATGT
>LYUA01000127.1:906810-920336 GCA_002093875.1 Calopteryx splendens
TCCAAGGGAGATCCTCCCAGAACAATAAAGGTTGTTTCTATTCTATTCTACCTCATTCGCCTTTTTTCTCTTTTCGCCATTTAATTACGTAGGGGGGCTCTTACAAAAGCAATTCTGCTGTAAATCTGCCACAGGTAATATAGAGAGTTCGTGGACGAGATGCATTTATTTCGCGAGGGTCAAAAAAATATCAGAGGCCTTTTATCGAGAAAATGTGATCCATTTGAATGAAAATAATGGCTTATAAGAATTTTCATTGAAAATTTGTAGCTTCTTTGTAGAATTCGATTTATAAGTTTTTTATGGTTTTACGACACCATACCGTAAAAGTTTGGAAACTAATTCTATGCTCAGGATACGGTGGTGTTGTCCTGGGTCAAAAAACACTTCTATCATGGATTTTTAGGACCTTTTATTTAAACTAGAGTGTCCTTCATATTCTTGTTTTCCTCCACCGTGCGTACGTATTTCACTGGTGACCCCAAAGGACTCTTATCTGTTTCAATCAAGCACACGCATGTGTTGGTTGGGCTGTCCCGCCTGTCCCATCTGTCCCGTCCGAGTCATTTCAATGCGTTTGGATCACGCTCCGTAAGCAGTGAATTAGTGCAGGGATGTAGAAAGGGGACTCGTTCTCGGCAACGTACCAAAGGGGGAGTGCGAGAGGGGGGATAATAGGGAGGGGGCGAAAAGGAGAAGAGGGGAAGGGGAGACGGGAGTGATGAAAAAAACGACGGGGGAATTTTGTCGTTAGACGATGGAGTACATTAGAGCGTGTCGTGCTCAAGCGGTTTGCTGTGGTGCTCTTTGTTCCCTAGGCCAGAGGGAAGAGTGCTGTTTGGAAGGGCAGGTGTACACTTGCCCACCACTGCATAAGCGAGTGATGCATGTGCGGAAACATTTGCAGGGGCTATACAGGCTTATTTCCCGAAAAAACGGGAATATTTGCTTCATTAACTAATGTTTCCTTTGCATCGAGCGAGAGAAAGAGAGAGAGAGAGAGAGATTTGTCCATGCCCTTAAAAATACCTGGTTCGTAAATTTTATCCTTTAGTCGGAAACACGGTGATTTTTTTGACTTACCTACCCATCGTATTTCGAATTTATCAAACATGTAATTTCAACTGATTGCAGATTACTAACATTGCCTGGAGAACAGCAGTTTTCGACGTCGAAAAACCGTGAATTTGAATTCTCTGATCGAGTGGTCACAGTGCGATAAAATCGGAAAGGTCTGTTACTTTTTTGTTTAATGATTAAAAAGCTTCATAATCGCTATGTGGCAGTATCTTTTCATTTTTTCGCCAGAACGGAAAATTGTGGCAAAAAAGTGTTGCCAAATGTTTTGAGATAAATTTAAAACAAATCTAATGGAAATGTATGACAAAAATAGGACATTTTGTACATAAAAGAGAACGGTCTGCAGTTAGTTTCCCCGGATGGCGATGGTCGGTACGTTTGGGTCCGTATATTAATACACACGTATATATACAACACATAGACGTAGTTGCATTTATATCTCTCCTGAAATGGAAAATTTGGAACGATAATCGAATCCCTTCCAAACGTCCCTGAATGTACTTATAAAGAGGAAATGCACTGAAAAAGCCTGATGTAATAAGTTTAGAGATACGCATGTTCACGAGTGCCGAAATCCCAGTCATCTGTTGAATTCCAGATTTCAATGAAAAGTAATGCTGTGAGATGTTCATGCAGTTGTATTTACTATGCTTATCGAGGTGCAAATTTGCAAGTACCGCGACAATTTTGATGAAAGGACACTGTTGATACCTGTTATTCATCTTACCAGCATTCCTATGAACCCGAAATCACATACTAAAATAATGTCCCCGCACTCCCAGCTGTAGGTGTAAACGGAATCACTAATAAATAGACCTTTTCTGCTGAGTACCAAGCAGGGACCTCTGATGTGAAAATACTGGTATGAGATCCCTTTTGCAGATTTTCCCTGCCATAGGAGTTATCATTGCATATGCCCACAACTACATAAGTTGGTCAAGTTTGATTGCTTAAAACGTATTTAATCAATGGAGCTACTACTTTGAAACCTCCACCTCCAAATTTTCTGCTGCTTCAATTGTATTATAATAATTGTTACATTTAGATTGCTTTTTCAAGTGAATTTTCATTATATTTATGGCATCGGTGTTTTAATAAGTTACATCAAGAAATGGAGTTGCCTTTGCACGGTCAACACGACTAATTTACCATGCTTTCGCATGAATGACTCAGGAGTTCCATCGCTACGTCTTGAAGTTCCGCTTCTAGACGTCGTAGTCCCAGTAGCGTCTCAACATTTCAATCTTATTTACGGCCTTGTTATTCAAGAAGACGAAATTGGAAATGTGCATTACAATGCCGTCTCTGCTATAAAAATCCCGCTATTGATAACTGCTGCCATCTTTCTGCTTGATGTGGTTTTATACCCTGCTTGTAGTATTAATAGCACCCGATATCGGCACTACTACTTATCAATTGTGGCCAATAGCAGCCATGCATCCGGATTTTAGTCGGCCAATCCCCACTTATTTATCAGAGGACTCGTAAATTGGCTTAAGTAGCTTTGAGGCGAATTTTGGTCTGTGGCGTAGCCAGGGGAGGGTTAAGAAACACCCCCCTCCAAAATTTTAAACGAGTAATTGATTGAGTTGAGTACTATTGGCACTTTATGAAGAGTACAATTTTCATTTGAGATAAGAAAAATACATAGAAAAAATTACCAATAAAGCCGAAACTAAACACAGCAATAATTAATTTGGTAGAGAGCAATAACTATTTCAGACACAGCGCAGTTGGCATTGAAGAATCAGCAATAGCCCCTACTCCGAAATGATTTTATGGCTACGCCACAGGTTCCAGTCCTCAAGGTCGTACTTGAAAACGAGACCACCGAGAACACTCGCGATATTGGGACACAATTAAGGCTGCGTCACATTCCGTACAACTCGCATCTAATAATGACTCTCTTGAATATTTGGTATACAATTGTATGAGAAGGAATTTATTGCTCTATTACCTCCGTTAAGTTGTATGCATAGCAATCAGAAGCGAGCATAGCGTGCCTTTTTGCAAATACATTGCATGACCATGACTCTGCATGCAAACCATGCTCATGACCTGTGCGCCCCATCGCGGTTGTTGGCGAGGTGACAATTACACTCGATTTGTACCTGTACATTTTTTGTATCTGAAGATGACGCCTATGCGTTGAAACTAGTTGTGCAAAAATAAAAAGTGTGTGGAAAATACTTAGTATTCCTTTTTCATTTATAGGTGACAATTTGTGATAATACCACACAAATATAAATAATGAGGTGTGAGAGAAATTTTAAGTTCCTACTTATACATTTAAGTAGGAATTTTTTTGTCTGTACAACAGCAATGATATTAACTGTTGCAATAAGGCCTTTAAAGTCGTTTGCGATTTTATCCGAGTTGTACTAGTGTAGCCAGGAAACGACTTTGGAGAGGTTTCATCAAGGTCCATCCAGGTTAATCAACATCCCGCTCACTGATGAATTGAGAATTTACTCTACTTACGCTTTAATAAACTGAGCGCTCTCTCTTACAAAAACCTTTCTGGTATCCCTTATTTTTTGTCTTAAATACTTCCCAAACCCTCGCATGTAAAAAAATCCATTTTTGGCTCTTGTTAGGGGGGAAGGGGTGGTTTAACCCCCAACAAAACCACCCCCCTACGCCATTCCCCCTTGGCTCCGCCACTTTGAAGGGACGCCGCAAGAAAATATGTGAAATAGTCGGATTGGACGAAATGTCGAGATCTTTTTGTTAAGAGTTGAGGAAGTAAAGAGTTACCCTCTTTCTTTTTTCGAAGTTTCGAAGACCTTAATAAATCCTCCTCTCTCCCGCAGATGGCGCTCTGGGCGACTTGAACGCGACGACGGCGGCGGCGTCGGAGGGAGACCTCCTGTGGAATGGGTCGACGACGGGTCAGCCGCCCATCCTGGCCACCGCGACGACGTCCCTGGGGGGCGTGGGAGGGGTGGCGGGCGGGACGGTCGGGGGGTCCGTGGTGGGCGCGAGGCCCGTGGAGACCGCCGCGGAGCAGCTCAAGTGGCTGTTCCTGATGCACGCCATTGGATTCGGATGCGTGTACTTCATGCTCGCCTTCTACACGTTCTTCTCCATCCTCAGCCTCAGGTTGGTGTCCCCCCCGTTGGTGTCCACCCTTCCCTCGCCACTCGCGACAACACGAGAACTGGGATAATTTCCTCACGAGGCAACTCCCTCACGAGGTCGATCTCAATCATCGGATCCAGTGAATCGTTGCGCTTTAAGTGTTTTAAGAGTCATTCTTTTCGCGTTCATTAGAAACTCGTGACAAGCAGATGATAGGAATGACTTTTTTTTACTCACGGATGAATGTAGTCCTGCAATAAGTATATTCAACTCTTTTATTTGTAACCAATCAACTATAGAGTTCTCCAGGCTACCGTCCACATGCCTAGTCAACGGAATGAGTGTAGTCAAAGTTCTAGGTTCAGGTCTGGCCTCGCCTTTTCCTTTCCTCCTTCCCTGACTATAACCTTTTCCAATACATTCTCGGGGATAGCTGCCTTACCGGAAAAAGCATGAAAGTTAAGGTATAGCAGCAACGGATAAGTCCCCGTCTTATCCTTCTCTGCCCACTGACCGCTGATTAAATTCTCTTGTCTCTCTCGAAGCATATGCTATTACAACTAGTGCTAGGTTGCTAGCACTGAGTAAGGTTAGCGCTATTAAACACTGCGGCAATTCCAAATGCGCGATGTTACAATAATTCGCAATGAAAATTCGTAAGAGAAAAAAAATGCGGAAGTCAATGCAATGCATACGGAGTTTTTACCGGAATGGAATGCACCATATATGCGGGATGGAATGTACCATATACTTATATAAGGAATGGAATGGAATGTATCATATAGGGCGACCAGAGCACACTCTCCTGTAAGATGAGATATTTAAAATGACGCACGCAATCGTAACGTGAAGTATTAGTTGTAAACCATGAGGTATTTCAGTGCGTATCGTAAAGCGCATTTATCGTATTGTGAACCTATCGTAAAGCGGGGATCCAATATATTACCGTTATACACCAATCGAATACAACTTTGATGTGGTATTACACATCTGATGTGATCCGTCGCTAATTTTAAAAAAATCCGAATCGTTGGCGTACTTTTAACTCTGTGAGAGTGAAGCTGATTATAATTGCACAACTTTTTTCGTATTTTGAGTTTTTTACGATGCTGATAAATTATGTTCTGAGTGATTCGTCATATTTAAAATAATTTTAATTTTTTTGTGAATCTCGATGGAATTAAATAATTTATAACTTTTATACTGTTTTTATCCACTTTTCCTGATTCATGAAAATGAGAAGGAAGTTAATATTTCCATCACGACTCGTTACTCTAAATGAATGTAAGAATATGAATACTTATTTTTTTCCGGTTGAACCACCGGGTAATTCTAATGGGAAACCCAAAAGCACACAACGCAAAAAATGTCATGCGATTATAAATTTAGGAACAACCTTTTGCTTGCGCGTAAATATAAAATTCTTCCTTGCCATTGTAATAGGAAAAAATGTGACGCATTTAGCGTATGGAGCGTTTAGTATTTTGAAATTTAGGTAGTAATATAAAATTTCCGCGTATACGAACGCTGGAATTTATTTTCGTGAAATAGAATTTCGCCCGACTGCATCACTAAGCAATTAGGCGAATACCCGGTCCAGCCTGGTTATTGGGAATTCATAAAACATATGGATTCATGAATTCGGCCGATCATATTTCGTTCTGTTTATTTCCAGAATAACCTTAAATATTTCTGCACCTGTACTAAACCGCTCTCTCCCCCCCCCTCTTTCCACCTTAACCTCTCGTAGCCATCTTCTCATTCCCCGTAACTCAACCTCGATCCGGCTCCCAATGAGACTATGAGACTCGTCCCTCACGATTTCTTCTAGGAAGGTTGCTTCCCAATCTTTTCAGTCTTCGCGGCATTCAGAAGGTCGGAAAAGTGGCCAGATTGTATAATCGTGATTTGGGCTTGGTATTGGGTGAGCTCTACCCTCAACTACATAACCGACCTTCGGGTTGAATGCCTCCTGTACAGATTTCGGTGCTGGACAGTGTATAAAATAATTTATAATTCGTATATATAGTCTTAACTGTTTTTTATATTTTTCCTATTCACGTATGTATATTTTAAAAGAAGTCATTTTTTAGAAAAGACTCTGACGTCCCTCTCACGCCCCCATAAAACAAGATGAGTATTAATCTACCTAATAAGCCAGCCATTCCCAACGTACAAAGTTTGGAATTTCGGTTGGAAGAAGGGACTCTTATGACAGTAATTTTTTAGTGGCCAAGATACCGTTCCGTTTGTCAAGTAATCTCATTTATCCACGCTTTCACATGTCCGCTAAAGGTTTTTATTTGAGGTGAAAATGGTTGGTGCTGAAGATCCCTCATAATAATAATACTTGTAGGTAATTGTTGTGCGTATTTTTTTTACTCATCTATAAAACAAATAATTCGATGGTATTAGGCTAAAATTAATGGACTTCAGGATGAAGAGAGACAACAATACTTTCTAAATTCCACATTATTTTTATTGAAACCGGTCGTTTCAGTAAAATTTTTGTTGTGTCTCTTTAAAACACTAAGTTTTTGTTTACCACATTTAAAATATTAAACAGTTAAAATCCAGTATTGCAGCATTGAATTATATTTGTATGTTACTGATGTTCTTCAGTCTGAAGTGGTAATTTTTGATTAAGTCTTCATAAATGTGATTATTCCTATTGCTCGAAATTCGCGCAACTGTGCACTGACACCATATAATTTAGTAGAATAGGCTTGCTTCTTTGGTGTATATTTACCAACTTTTAAAATGTACAAATTTCTTTTCGTGAGAGAGATGATTTAATATTTCATTTAACAGTCTTTGTAGCCTCTGACGACATCATATTTATTAATTTTTGTTTACAATGTAAAGGAAAACAAAACCTCAAAACTAAGTGTGAACCGTTTATCTTACCCAACAATAATGAAGGCAATGCCAAGAAAAAACGAAGCCGTGTGAAAGGCAAGAAAAATATTTTTTCGCTAATTAAAACAATTTTCATCAAAGGCATCCAAAACCGCCCTTGCGAATGCATGACAAACAAAAGTATTTGTATTCCATTTTTCACCCCGACATCAGCTGTGTCGGTGAACTTAATGCAAAAAGGATGATGTTCCAAACTACGTTTTTGGCAATTATAGGTACTTGAATACAAAATTGGAAGCAATAGACGTCATAGTTAACCATCTCTCACAACCAACCCTTATTCCTAATTTCACTAGGGGTGATTTAATTCAGGAACCGTTGAGATGTGAAATAAGTTGAAATGTTAGCTAAAAGAGCTGAACATATTAGATAGTGCAATTGATATTTTAAACCATTTCCCCTTTTTTTCGGTCCCCGGGACTTGAAGCGCCCCGATTGTTCTTCATACTTGTTTTCAAGATTGCTAACACTTGTACACTCTTTCCGAAATGGCATTAAAATGATGAGAAGGCCAATTTATTTTAGCTCCAGAATTTTAGAGGAAATAGCGAATAATATGTTTTTGGGTTCAGGTTCCGATTAGCGCAGTAGCCCAAAATCGTACGGGGAATTTCAGCGGCGCTGTAAATATACCTATACGATTTCTCGATGTTTTTCCCCGATTAAATTGTACTGCTTTTTCTCTTCTTTCTATCCCGTCCCACTCTAAAGATTTGTAGTCCTCTCGGACACCGAAGTATTAAGCGCGCAACTTATCGAGATATAAACAAATAGTTTTTTTTTAATTTTATCGGAACTATTACATCTGCATCAACATCTTCCCCTTCTATCCATTCACGTAGACGTGTCATAGGAAGTACAAGGGCACAAACATTTACGCAATTGTTACTAATGTTAAAACTAACTTTACAAAGCGTTCGTAAAAGGACCAATGCGACAAGGCTTTTACTTTAAAAATGTGTATCTAACCTTAATGTTGATCCTAAATAGTACGAGGGAAGAATGAATATTGAAATGTGTCGTAACGGGATTTACTGCAGTTTTCTTTGGGTTGTCTATTCAGGAATTATAGTGTGGGCTCTTAAAAATTTCCTCGATATAAGATATAAATCCGAGTGCCCTGATTCTTTCTTGAGGAGATAATTTGGCTTTGCGGACTCGTGAGGCGTGACTCGATAGAAACTATTCGACAGCGAGTTTAGTCTTAAAAGCGAAGCACAATGTACGAATTGATAATTAATTTCCCTACGTCCCCAGAGATAACTCACTTTACGCTATTCCACTTACCGTATTGCGCGGCCTCTTCCATTGGTCTCAGTGTTGATTTTTCTTTCTTGCCTGTCTGGGCAATACGCATGAGAAATTAGACCGCTTTTTAAAAAGGTGCTGAAAAACTTGTGCTTCGTGGAAAATAATCTTTCCATTATAATTTCCCGATAAAGTTACTATGGAAAGCTTCCCGTTAAATTACATCCGTATTCAGTCATGGAGGAATAAAATGTTTTCTTCTAACGTGTAGGATGAAATTTATTCTTACAGCTGACATCTTATTTTAAAAGTTATTATTCAGAAAAATTAGCTCTGTGAAGAGCAACGTTTTTATATTTAGATTGAAAAAGAGAGGCTGTAAAGTGTTAAATTAATTATGTTATCGTACTTCATTGTTTTCATCATATTTTTCAGGAGCTGATTTATTCCTTACTTATGCATTTTTTATGAAATTATATAAACGATAACTACTGCGAAAATGGTGACTTAAATTTAGTTTTATTCAATTAGTTTATAAATTAGTTATTTAAATAATGTGTTAAAACTACTTGACTGTGTATTGGTCAAATAACAATTCTTGCAATGCAAAATTGGTGAATAGTTTTATTCTTAAAAGTTAACGTTGTAAATGGGAAGAAATGTCTCTCGAAAAGTTCAAATTTAACTCGTATGCGCTTTATAATTGTGTCAGGTGCTTTTTTACTGTCACTACACGTAAGATAGCTTCCTTCAGTAAATTATTGAAATATATACAGAGATTAGCCTGCGATTGGTAAAAAGTAAATGTTACTAGTTCAGAAAATTATCACGAAGGGACTATTTGGCTCAAAATAGAAGCCTTATGAATCCATCCACGATGGATGGGTTTCAGAGTTCGGACGGACATTTTGACTGGTTAATAGTTCGGTGCCTGCTTTCTCCGAAAATAATTGCCTTTCCGCATAGCGGAAATTTACGATCCGCACCAAGAGAGTCGATGTTTGCCCTCCCACATCCCCCAATCCCCTCCACCGCTCCGCTCTCGTTTCAAAAGAAAGGTTAAGCGAATACCGAAGAAGAATTTCAGGAAGCTTTATGCGGTCTGAATTTTCCGTGTGTGCTGCGGAGCAGTTGAATGTCTTCAATTCCTTCGTCCACCAATCAGCTCTCCCGCGGAGCGTTTGTACGTACTTCGTCAGCGTGCGTCCCCGCAGGACTCTTGCCACGTCACCTGGAAGTTTTGACTGAATTTTCCCTCCTCCTCCTCAACTCTGGGCTCGATTCGCAGACGTCATTTTTATTGATTGCAGTTTAGTACGCGGCCGAGTTACCGAGTGCTTTGTGAAGAATTTCTGATTGAGGCATTTTTAGGAAGGACGGGGGCGGTTGTTGCCATGGGGGTGGGGCGAGGGGAAGACGAATGTGGCGGACACAAATAGGACGTACCTTTAGGATTACACGTGCGAGAGGATAGAAAACCCTACGGGTTTCGTGTGTAGGTGGCAGACATAAAGGGAGGAAGCACAGATTCGTGGGAAGGGTTGTGTGGGATGAGAATGATTTTTTTGGGGGGGCGGAGGCGGGGGGGGGGGGAAGGGAAGAGGGAGTGGAGCCATTTTGTGAGTGACGTCGCTCAATGAATCGATCACTTGATGCCATGTCGGCAGCAACAAGTTACTATTACGAGCGGACATAGTTTTTCCCTTCCCTCCCATTTGATAACAGCTCAACTCGAGATAAATAATCAAGGGACTGCGTTACTTTCTCTAATAGCTTTCCGGTGCACGAAACCCCTGAGGGCATTATCGATCTCCTTTGGCGATGGAATCTGAAAAGATCTATGAACTCTTTCCTGGTTTTATATAGTAACCGGACGTGATTATCTCGTATTCCATAAAAGATTGGCATGACCTATCCCAAGTTCCTCTATTCTCATTCAACACGGTTCCAATCTCAGATCAAGGTTTGACTTAGGTTTGTGCTGTAACGGTGATTTCGTTTCAAAAATATTAATAAATAATTTAATAATAACTGTAAAAATGATAACATCTCACCTTTTCCGGAATGTGAATGAACGATCGTCGATCCTACGCTTTCTCAACGAATCGTCGATGCTGAGTTAGCTTTGGAAGCATTAGATGTTTATAGTGCGTGAACATTTTAGATTCAAATGCTTCTCTCTCGTTGCTAACGTCTTCAGGAGCGAGTTCTGTCTTATGAACACCTTTTTGTCCTTTCTCTCTTTTTTTGAGCGTTCAAAAAGGCATGGAAGACAAATAGATGGAATAAATAGAAAAAAGTCTTCGATCTTGAATAGTTTGTCGGTTAGGGAAAAACACTTAACCGATGATAAGAAGGGCGTTTCCTAATTCTTGTCATGATCAGAGCAGCGTCTTTGTGTACTTTTTATATCATATTCGAAAAAATATAAGGCACAGATTTGTCCATGTTCATCCTCGTTTGTAGGATTGGCGATCTTCCGAAAATATTGGAAATAGTCAAGAGAAGGTCAGGAAATGTTAACCTAAGCCGGAAAATCCTCAGGAACCTATAGAACATAAAAGTGATTTTGGAAATGCATCGGAATGAAACCGCCTATTGGAAGTTTCTGCGAACTGCATAGACTTAATTTTCAAAATATACTGATTATTTGACGGAATGAATCTCAATAAACTTGATCTCAAAATATTAAGCATTGCAGGTTTTGTGGGAATTGGGTTAGTATGGCTTCCATACCAGATGGGCCTGATTTGAGTCCCGATTGTGACAAGGTTTTATTTCCTGTAACAACCCGATTCCTACTCGGGCACTATGTGGAGAGTACTTCAAGTTCTACGCCGTATGTCGGGTGGGACGTTAAATTGTGGACCCCTTGGTGCCTTTCGTTAAGAGCAGGCTAATGCCGACGCCGGATTTCTGCCTGCTCCTGGACCACTGGATCCACTCTTTTTCCACTACCTGGAAATCCCACCTCGCCATATTCTCCACCTATCCCTAATGACCTCAACTATAGGTCGCCTCCCCCAATACAACCTACCTCCCTGCGGATTTTATTCGTAACTTCAGAAACACTTGAGGCTTATTGAAGATTGGTACAAAAATTTCAACTTCTCGTTTAATAATCGTTTACAAGACGCCTGACAAGCCAAATCTGTTTGTTTATCTCATCCGCCCAGTTCAAAGGTCATGTAATGAAAACAAACCAGGCTTCTTATTTCTAGGGAAAATCAAAATTTCTTGTTTCATTATTTATCTATTAACGAGAACAGTGAATTACAACCCAGAAATAATCTCACTGATAGATTAACTTTGCAGTTAATGAAGAAATATTACATGGTCTTTGAACTGGGCGGATGAGATAAAAAAACAGATTTGTTTTGTCAGACGCCACTGCCCCACCTGGAATGACTTAGACGATGTTGATTTTTCTGTTTAAAATTATTAAACGATTTTATTTTTTATGTCTACTCAGGGTTGCTACGTACCTTCAATTTATTTTTCTAATCATTAAACCTGTTTTCCCAAGACGCCATGCTTTCAGCTAATTGCTATCATATCACATATTTCTTCATTAACTCCAAAGTTAATCTATCAGTGAGATTATTTCTGGGTTGTAATTCACTGTTCTCGGTAAGAGATAAATAATGAAACAAGAAATTTTGATTTTCCCTAGTAATAAGAAGCCTGGTTTGTTTTCATTCGCTCTGGGTTTTGTACCATAACATAAGTGGCGGGGTTACAAAACCAACCATTATCTTAAAGTTTGTGAATATCAGATTATTAACGGTCCTTCGCGATAAATTTTCATGTCATAAAATTTCATTCAAATAGCGATATTTCGAATCCACAGGGATCAAAATCAGTTCACAAACGAGTCTGTTTAGCTACTAAAGAAACGACGTCACTATATACCAGCTGGTTATCACATTGGAAAATAAAGTACTATCAAAATATTGTACGATTTATATACGAATTTTAGCACCCTTTCAATAAATATAGCACCGACGCTTTTCCTAAAATGATTCATTCATTAAGTCTTCACGTTAGTCATGGATTTACGTAGTTACGTTATCGTTGGGGTTTAGAATGTTTCCTTGATTTTTTTTCTCTTTTGAAATCCTTAAATAATCAATAAAGTGAATAATCCGTTCATGAACACGTGCTCATCCGGTCAAAGATTAAAAGATGTAATTTCAAATTGACTACACACGGAATCATGATAGTAATTTGAGTGGCTAGCCCCTGGATATTACAGTTCTATCATGTGATGTACGATAAATTACATACCTAATTATGATTACTTATGCTTTAATATATCAACTGATCAAATAATATCATATCACGTTGCGGGATACTCAACGATGACCTAATTAAATGGAATTCGACACTGTTGATTTTCAGTTCTTGTTATGTTTCGATGTAATATCTGTGGACGGTGGTAAGGATGACCCTCATCAATAAGCAATAAAATTCCAAAGCATCAATTAATATGTTCTCATTAGCAATTTAAAATTAATATTCCGGGTGTAAGTGTTGCTTTATCGATTATAACTTATGACTTATAAGTTAAATTTTAAATGCTTATTTTACGTGAGCGTACAAAATTAATTATCTGTGAAATAGGATTTTGCTCAGTCACGGCGATCATAGTTCCTCCGCTTCATAGAATGTAAAGTGGCAGTGACTTTGGCCGTTTCGAGTTAATTGAGTGGTATTAAAAGTGTCGGAATTAGCTCCATTGGTGATAGGAAATCAAAAGCATGTCCAATTTCGCTTAGGCTGACACACTCAGGGGAAATATCCAAGTCCTTGCCAAGTCGGAATTCATTCTGATGGTACATTTTAGATGAAATTATGGGAGCAATAAATAAATATTCAATGTAAAATATTATTTCGAAGTTTTTCGCTATAAAAAAACTGGTTAGATATTAAAGATGGTGGTCCTAATGTTTCGAATAATTTTTTTTCTCTTTCCCCCATTTATTATGATATACCAATGGTTGGCAGAAACTGAATACGTTGGGAGGTGATGAAAGCTGTTTAAAAAGCTTCTAATTTGATGTAATATTGGACATTATATCTAATTCTTTCCGTAGTAGAGAACGCACTTAAGTTTGATTGAAGGTACATAAATTTTGCATTAGAAATTACGTTAATTTATATCTCAAAATCACTGTGGACTCGGCCATGGGATCTCA
>LYUA01000127.1:938644-951935 GCA_002093875.1 Calopteryx splendens
GAAGCGTTCAGCAGAAAAGATCCCACCGGTTCCGTAACTGTTGAATCTGCTGAACGCGACCATTGATGTGTATTAAATCGGCCCTAGGTATCATATCAATGAATCCTCTCAGTTCAATTTAAATTTCAAACAAATATTTGTCCCCAATGAAGCGATACGACTGAGCCATATTTAATGGCGAAGGTGAGTCCTCTTCATTAACGTGACTCAGGACGTGAGGAGAATTTTACTGTAATAAAAATTGTGATTGGTATTGGTAAAATGATGATGCTTTTATGGGTAAAAATTTATAGGAAAAGGGAACATGGGAAAGGAAGTAAGCTAGCGAACATAATTTGCTCTTTTGGAAAACGCCGAAGGATTTTTCTGCTTCTAAGAGTCTAAGAGTAAGAGGAGGACGCAACACAGTGCCCTGCACAGTTTTGTTTAGTTTCGTGTGAGAAACGATGTCTCCAATAAAGATATAGCTCCTTTGAAGCCCAAATAGTGGGATGTTGCTGGTTGTACAAAAACAATCAGGGTGTTTCAAATGCAGCAAAATTATTTAACGGCTTTCCAGTCGTTCTTAGAACGAAGTTTTAGAGGAAAATAAAGAATTCGTTTTTTGAGGCATTTAGAAATTTATCTTCCTCGAATTTGAAGGCTGCGTGAGTATTCGACGTTTTTACACTTATTCAATCGCACACGTTCTTCTAATTTCGCGCCTGATTTATGCATGAAGTATAATCGGAAGTCACTGCTAGTATTTTTATATAGAACGGATACAGTATTCAATTATATACCAATGTGGCTGCCTAAAGGTAATTCGTTCGTGTGGCTGAACATACTTATAAGCGCGGATGTATCCTAAATCATAAATTATATATTTCCTGGTTTTAAAAGTTCTACTGGAGCGATCCTAGTGTTGAAATTTATCCTGAAGACAATTTATTTGGGGGCATTTATTTATTTAAAAATGACTGAAGGATTAGTAAATATGAGCTTGAAATACGGAAAAAGAAAGTTATTTATGATTTCCCATTATTAAATAATACGTAATTATAATGCAAACGTTATAATTTCTTGTAAACTTTCTGATGAGACCTTTTAAATAATTATCAAAAATGTGGCTCCTATAAACAGAATCTGTGTTTTACGCGCAACGTTAATAGAATGTACTAATCACCAGTTTATTTTTCATTTCCATTATTTTGTGTGAATATATAATTTTTGCTGCACAATAGTTATCAATTATATAATTTTATGCTCGCCTTTATTTTCTTCAAACACCTATAGATTACATCAAATGTGCTGTGAGATTTGGAATACATAAAAGAAAACATTGATTCAAGAATTGAGCGAAAGAGACGATCCGCCTAGTTCGTTAAAAACTGCTACGGAAGATCACAAAATGTCACATGGTTACTTCAAATTCTGGGATGGGAGCCTCTGCGAACTCAAAGACTCAATGCAATACGAAACGTATTATTGAGGTATCACTCATGAGATTTTTCTTGCGATATGAATCAAATAATCCAAACCGCCCCCGTTCCGTTGTCAGGTAAATTAATGGTGGTATAATTAGAGAAAGGGGATGTTAAACGGATATATACAAGACAAATGTATTCAATTTTTTCCAAAAATTCACGACAGCAGCACAAAAAGAGGAAAATAGTGGCGTATATTAACATATATCTTTTATAAGCTTCGCGTTTCATTTTTTATGGGTGGTGTGCTAACAATTCCAGCCACAAACGCTTGCGGAATATTGTGTCGATGTGATAACTTACCGGTATAAAATATTGTTATTGTAAATACCTAATCGGGAAACTGATAATTTGTCATTCGTTCTACATATTAAATTACAGAGGAATGTGCAATAATATTACGTATACGTCTAGACGAATAATAAGATGAAACGGAATAATTTATTTATGTTTCTCCCGGCTGCCTTATCCGCTGAAAAAATATTAATATGCTAGCAATTAATTATAACACACCGTTGTCAGGCCACGGAATTCTAGTCGTGGTTTCTCTCCGTTTTTATACTTTAATGTTTCCATTTTTGCGAAGCAAAAATAACAAGTGTGCTTTTTTTTAAGGAGGCAGATGTAACGAACGAAAATTTAATGTATTAATTAAGGAGAGGATTATAATTTTTTTCTCCTTTTTAAAGAAGGGACGTTTTTTTCTTTGAATTACTGTACATTCCTCAACCTCCTTTTTATAAATACGCATTTTATTTTTCAAATTTATGGTTATTAATCCCATCGCTATCCATTATCCCCACCATTTAACTTTATAAAGACCTTCAAGCCCTTTGGGAATGATTCTTTCCGAGCGGGCAATTCTTCCCCCACCATGCCCTCCCCCTCTTCTGTCCGTCTTCTCCCCTTCAGTAAGTTTTTATCCCCGGCCGCCTCAAAACATACCTCTGCACTCAGGACGAGGAGGCACCTTCTCCCTCCCCCAACTCTCCCCTTCCACCTCTCTCCCTCGTTCCACCTCCCCCCCTTGCTCCCTCCCCTCCCCCCGCAGCAAGTACGCACCGCCTTTTGTCCCTGCCATAATATTTGCGGAAGGGCAAAACTGAAGGCCTTCCCCTCGGATCGCAATTCTCCCGACGCGACTCAGCGAGAGGCAGGAAAGAGCGAAGGCGGTCGCGGGGGAGGGAGGTACCGTTGGTGCGGAGGTGTGGGGTGGCGAGTGGTCGGGAGGGGGGGAAGGAGGACGAAGTCATCATCGGGCTGGAGGGGAGCGGGAGAAAGAGGTCGGGTGGGTATTTGGCGTCGGGGGTTAGCGCCGTTTCCATCCTCCACTCTCGGCGTCGGCTTTTCGGCGGTAATTAAAAATATCGCTGTAGTCACTCCGTAAGTGTTTTCATTACTAGTACTATCGCGTTCTTCGGGTACCCTGCCAAAATGTTATACTTTGGCGGTCGAATGAGGCCTTCTTGCTTTTTTTTAAACTTCTGTTCATGGCCCCCATTTCAAATGAAGGACGAGATTTATAATTGTTATGCTTAAGTTATGTTTATATTAGTTAGAGTAAATACTACACATTATTCACCCTTGAACGGTTTTATTTTTTAGAAATTTATACTGCATACGAAAGGGAATGTACCTAATAGATGGATTTTTATTTTTAATTGTGTTACATATAGAATAGAACGATATGTGACACTTCTTCATTTCATAAATATTTAATTGTAATCCTGCATTAAATTCTGAAGCTTGAATTCTTATATGAATGATTTATGGATGATGCTTCGTAACGAGCTGTGCATTCAACTCCACATAATAATTCACGTTACTTTCGCCACTGTCCATTTACAAATTTGGTCTTAATAATGCAGGGCAATTGATTCGCACCGTGAAAAATCTCCCTGGAGAGGGTTTAAGTGGGCCGATTATAGGTGATTTACCTCGAAGCAGGAAGGATATCAAAAGGTTTCAGGTTTTCCATGAAGACATCTGTAAACACCTCGTTTCTTTCCACTCTGACTGCTTTCCACCATATGAAATTCTACCTTAATCTAATTGCTAACTTTTCCATAATGGTGTAAATAATGTCAACTCTCAATGGTCTCCTATGATGAGTGTTACCAAAGTACTGGTGAAAAAAATCCTCAACCTTGGTAAATGACGCATGCGTTCCTGGAGTGAAAGATCCGCGTTGCTGTTTGGCAGAAAAAACAAACAATAAAAGAGTTATGAAGTGTAGGTTTGGGTGCATGTCAAGTCATTGGCAAAAATTTTGTTTTATATTTATTTTATGTCATGGTAAAATACTTAGGCAATGTTCAAAAACCAAACTAGCACCTATGTAATTCCAGGCTATATTGCCTTCATGCTGATTTAGTTCGTAAATTTGAATCCTCCCCATAGATCAGCTGTGTATTAAACGTTTTACATGTAAACATACAAAGTCTTGCAGTTTTATTCTTCCCAACCTTTAACCCTTCCTTCTTCTAGAGGATTATTGTAATAATGGCTATAGTAATCACTTTTATTACTGATCTAGAAGCGTAACCGACACGGTCTCCTTCTCTAGAGTGGTTGTATTAAACCCGATCCGACCAAATATTGTGAAATCATTGATGGATATTTCATAACTTCTTTAAGTAGATTTATTTATTCATAACACTCTTAGTGTTTCCATACACGACTCCAAATAGTTGTACACATAGTTAATTTTATTTTTTGGAATGTATAAATTGATCATTAATATTGATAGTTATTAGCATAGGGTTGATTTGATGAAACTCTCCACTCGACTCTCCTATAAATTTATCTCTAATTTAGGAGAAATTGTGAGATGCTGTTCTTCGGGAAAATATTATGATTGTTCCGCGGTGTCTTGAGCATTGAGCTCCTACAGCCATTCAGGTAATTTTTAACTTGCCTCCGGTGAACCGAGTGTTTCTGTACCGTTCACTTAGGTCTTCACCTTCACTCAAATGAAAGGGCAACGCTGCACCTTCCCCGGGTTATTAGCGGCTCATAGGTTGGCGGCATCCGTGTCCCTAGTCACGGCAACTTCATAGGATTTATTGGCACTATTTTAGGGCAATCTTACCTTAAGGGTGGACTCCTGCCCCTTCCGAGTGCCACCGCTGGTTGTCCACGACTTCTTACTCATGGAATACCTTCGCTTATTTCACTGTCAACTTTTAAATCTAGGGGTGAAAAATCATTCTCAAGAAACTCGGTGGACTCAAGCCTTCAACTTTAAGCTCAGTCATTAGCATAAAAACTGAAATTCAAACGTCAGAAGTTTGTCCGTCTTAGGTTAGAGAGAAGAAGTTCGTCTAACGTAGAAAGTTTCAAGGCTCCAATTATCTCGGCGCATTTCCCTATCGATTTCAAGTATCTACTGAAATTATTCCCAATTTTTTTTATTTCCGTACTCCTTGTGAGTTACAAAATATCACAAACGTGATGATAACCGGAGTGATAAATCATAAAGGGGCAAAGAAAACTATAATTCTTGTAATCCACTTTTCCTCCCTTCTTTGGATTTATCCCAATTGCATTCTCTCCTTCCCCACCATGCACAAAACCTCTTCGTTCGTTTTCCTTTCCGTCCATTTCATTTTTTCTATCCTTCCCCACATATTTAAAGGCTTCCAACAATCCAAGTTTCTGAGCCATACAAAACTACACTCAGTATTCACCAGTCTCTTCTTTACATCCTTGCTTAATGTTCTCGTCATTAATTCTCTCCTCTCCGTAATAGATTTTGTACCAAATGTGATTCTTGTTCTAATATCCTTACCACATTGCCCACCTCCATCCAAAACACTATCTAAATAGCTAAAACGTTCTACGTGCTCAAGATAATGCCCTCCCAATATATTATTTAACATAAGCTTCCTATGTAGCAAGAACCTCATTACCTTCTTCTTCTTTTCGTTTATTTTCATCCCATACCTTTCTCACTGGCTCTGTAGTGAGCTCGGCAATGACTGAAATCCCTTGTCTGATTGGCTAATTAAAGCTTGATCATCCTCAAATCTTATTCCCCACCAGCTCCCCACATACTTTTACTCTTACCTCTAGACCTTCCAACGACTCCCTTACCACTTCCTTCTCGTATACGTTGAGCAGCATGGGTGATAACGAACAACCCTGCCTTACCCTCGGCCTACTACTGCCCATCTTGTTTCTCCGTCTGCTACTCTCAACTGTGTGGTCTGACACATGCATAGACTTCGGATAAGTCTCCTAAACCTCCAGTCAACTCCTATCTTCTGCAATACTTTCATTAGGTTTTCCTAATTTACCCTATCAAACGCCTTCTTGAAAACTACGAGGCAGACAAACACATCCTGATTATACTCAATATTCCTTTCTATCAGTGACCTCATTCGCGATTCTCATTCTGTGACCTCTATGGCGTCACGTGCATCTCTAAACTTCCTAAATATTTTTTTAAATTTTTTTGATTTATTTCCATTTTTATTTATTTTAAATATCCGTCCCGTTCCACATGCATCTAATCTATGCGTCGTTCGAGGGAAAAAATCTATTTTGCTCTTTCAATCGTTTCCCTTTCCCTTGGTCACCAAGTAATAGATATACAGTGTGGTACGCTATGCAGAAAGTTCCCAAGACTTATTCCATCTCAAAGCTTCCAAAAGGATGGACGTATGACCGCCCAAAGGAAGAAACATTTTAAATTAAGAAACAATTCAAAAGAAAAGGAAATGAAATATATATTACCCATAGTATTCGTAGAAATTTTTGTTTCTGCTTTTAAAACCTGGATTCTAGTATTATGAATGATTGAGGAGGAAACAGACGACACTGCACGGTGATATGAAAAAAATCAAGACAACTCAGCGGCTCATCGCCATTTAATACCATGGTTCGAGGACTTGAAATGTTCTTTTCCCCCGATATTTCCTTCCATAGACTATCTTGGCCAAAGAAGCCATAAATCAATATGAATCTCTATGAGAAGTACCCAAATCCTCCACTTACGATAGTAAGCTTTAGAAGAGATTGCTGATCGCACAATTCCTCCGAGGGAAGATCCGAAATTTCTTCCTTGAATAAGATCAACTCTATACTCAACTACAAACAGTAACTTTTAGCGGATGACCAGCTGTGACATTTAAATATGCGAAAGAAGTTTATTTCATGTAGCCCATTGCAATTTTTATAATAGTACCGCTGGCTTATTTTTTAACTAACATTTACCATAAGGCAGCAGATATAGTTTTTGGAGGAATTGTTTGAGCTATTTTTATTATTTTTAAGAAATTAACATTGGTAGCTTGGGGAAATTAAAGGCAGTAGAATTTGAGCGCACGGCATTTAAACTTTCCCGTGTTTGGATATTTCAATTAAAATTTTTAATTTATCTTGAGATTTCTTTCCCTTGTTTAAGTTCCTCATAAATTAATGTCAACTTTGTGATCATGTGACTTGTTGAATTAGGAAAGAAGTTTTAGGTGGCCTGGAAATATCACCACCCTACAGCATTCCGGGATTATTTTTCCTTTTTTGAAGTGTATTATTACAATGAAAATTATTTTGGATAATGAATCATAAAGTGTAAATACGAAAGGAGGAAATTCTGCACCATAGTTAATCCTTAAACTCGAGTTATGGGTGTCCTAAAACCGTCAGTTCTTGCCATTGAAGTGTTGTGCATTGCGTTAGGCAAAGGTTATTAACATTAACGTTTTGTTTATTTTAACAAGATTATTTTTCATTTGAAAAAAAACAGTATTCTTTGTGAAAACAGCACTTGGAGCTCTTGCTGATCACATAAAAATCCTCAAAATTCGGGCAACTCCTTTTCGACCGAACACCGACCTAGTAGACTGAAAAGCGAACTCTTTTGATCATTTTCAGAAAGGCTGTTCGTCGGAAAAAATACGGTCGTATCGGAGCCTCTTCTTTTACGTTTACGTCTATTTGATTTTCAAAGGCTGAGTCTTTTGGTCAGGTTGAGATCGCTCACGTATTCTGTTTAACTTTGGTGTAACTTGGGCACCTTTAGGAAATAGCGAGCAAGTGAAATGGAGAGTAAAAGTAACATTTAATTTAAAAAATGAAATCTATTAACTAAGCGAGTCATTCATTCCGGTAGCGATTTAAAAAATATATACCCTTAATCGCTGTACCAATCGTAAAAACTCTTACTCTTCTAAATTATTTCACCTTTTCTTGATGCTTGGGGCCCATGGAGGCCACGTTCACAAAACGCTGAAATGTGAACGTCCACGAATAGACTTTTAAGACTTTTAGGTCCGTAAGTGAACCTGAAATTCACAAGCGGGTTTTGCGTTATATCATAGTATTTCATTATAATATATGGAAAGCCCGTTTGCAAAATTTGAGCGAACCCATTGTTGGAAACACCGTATCCGAATCCAACGTTTCGAAATTTTTAAGCCCAAAACTCGTTGATTTCGGTCTGCGATTTGGAGCCTCTTTTTAGAATAGACCAGACCGTGTCTCCATGTTCTCCAAGTTTGTTCTCGGCGGTCTCGTTTTCAAGTAGATTCTTGAAAATTGATCGCTCTCACTTTTGTCAATACTAGTGTGTTGCTGTGGGAAAGTCTAGATTAATTTTTCAGTCTAAATTACTTTTAAATCTTTCTAAATAATGACATTGATTATTTTTATTAACTTATTTATCAGTAAATTATAATTCCACGTTAGTATGAGTAATGTTTTAATTTTTTTTACACGTCCAAATCGCCAAGATATTTCCCACCGTCGCCGTTATTTGGTGAATTCGCTGAAGATAGCAAAAAAACAAACGAGGACCCAGCTCTCAGGTGCTCGGTTTTTGGTCCTGATATCTCACGTTCTCCCAGATTATGCCGCGATGTTCGACTAACAATAAGTAAGTTCTGTGATAACGTAATTGGTGACTTTAGGGTAACTCAGAATTCGCCCCAAAGAGATTAAACCAGTCGAGATCCCTTACATTACGAAGCTAAGCGAATTACACTAAAATAAATGCGCAAAGAGTCTAAAATGGCGTATACAAGACCTAGTTGCGTAAACTTTATTATGATGTGATCATAGTTTAGATGACTCGGATGAGAATTGGATTACTTTGTGCTAACCTCATATCCTAGTGTTGTAATAATCGGTGGGAGATATTGTTATCTGTGGTGCATTTAAAGAGTTTTGGGACTTAAATAGTTCTGGCATTTGTGGAAATGTGATACTGGGAAAAACTATCGTTCTTTTCCACTTATTTCATTAACGACCAAGTGCGGTTTCAACATTTGAACGTCATGTTCAAAGTATATTGTTCCTTTGGGGCACCTAAAAACGCGTGTAACCGTGGTGGTGGGTAATGAAATTAGTGGAAAAATTCTGTTTTTTTTACTCCAGTTTTAGATTCGTCCTTCTACAGGATGACCTGTAAACTGGAATAAACTGTGCCTGTACGAGTCAAACAATTTTTCGCTGCATAGGGAAGGATAGGATGTGAGCAAGAATGCGCCGATCCATCCGGCTGCGTAGCTCATCCCCATGCCGCACGTGGATGCGCTCGTCTCCCTCGCCCGCAGCTACGAATCCCACGCGCTTATCCCAATGTGGAGACTGCCGTTATCAAGGCTCTTCGCAAACGGCGGCTGCCAGCGGGAATGGGAGACGAGAGGGTGGAGCCCGAGGAAGATAGCGGGAGGGTTCTCCGAGTGCACCGACGGGGGAGCGGGCTGTGGGCGCCCTGCAATTGGTGGGGATTAAGCTGAAGGAGAGAGGGGGGGGAACGAAGCCAGCCGTTTCCTCCTGGAGCATTGGAGGTCGTTTTCGTGCTCGGAGCGTGGTTGACGGAGGGAAGGAGGGTCGGTGGAAGAAATTCGCTGCAAAGACAAGACAAAAGAGGGACGGAATGGGAGGATTAGGGGTGCGGTGGGAGTGGGGAATGGAAGATTGGTTTTTTCCAGAGGGTCAAAGGCAAATGAGTGCGCGCAGAGGGACGTTTGGAGAGTGGGCGGATTAAAATTCTTAAATAGAACCCCGAGATAAAGAAACCAAGTGGTTTTTCTGAATTCCCTGCACAAATAGGCGCGGAGTTGAGCGCGCATAGGTCACGTCGTGTATAATTAACCCCCAGTCCGCCTCCTCGCCCTGGTTTACCTGTCGCATGAACCCATCTGCCGCTACGGAGCGTAAAATTTCAATCCATCTACCAAGGTCCATCTCTCTGCTTTGTTATTTCCGCCTTTAATGTGGCCCAAAATGTAAAGACCTTGCACTGATATTTCCCCTCCGCCTGGAGAGACGACATCGGTTCTATATCGTGGGCCATCTAATGGATTTCATTCGATATGCATTTGATTATATGCTGCGTGTCAATAGCTATCAATTTCGCTCCCACTCACGATTATTTGTTACACGCCATAACCACAACTTTAGCATGGCCCTATATTATCGAAGGAAATCAATGGCAAGGGCACTCCAACGCTGATTTTTTTCGTTAGAGAATAATTACTCTTTTTGCATTTTAGTGTTTTTTTCTACAGGCATTAACTTATTTGAGTTACTGGCGTAGATGTTGGTTAAGGCGAAATGCGAAAGATCCCATTAGGTCACCCTGCTGGGTCCTCCAGCAATGGGGAATGAAATCGTTGGCACGTATACCAAACGCTCGGTAGAACAACCCAAAAACGAAATTATTTTCAGCAGCAATAGACTGCGAATGTTTGAACGTTTTGAACCGTGTTACCGCAGCTTATACTTTCGTCAAGTAAGTGAGCTTGGCTCTAACAGAAGCTACTTTCGGAAACCGAGGGAATAAGGACTTAGAATTCATCTTGGCGCTTTCCGGTATGGCAACAATTCTCCTTTTGTTTCGAATAGTCTCAGAGTGAAATAGTGGTCCCTCGAGTGCTTTATTTATAAGTTATAATTTTAGATAATTAAGAAATAGACGGAGGACCGTTTATATACTACGGCCTCCGTTCAAGCATTTCCCTCTGTTGGCGTCACGTTTTTCTCTCACCAGAAAATAAGGCTTGTCTTCATTGTGTGGTGTTGTGTAAATTTGTGGTTCTCAGTAGCGATTTTCTATATTATGCTCGATGATTCAGATCCGCATACTCAGTTGTCACTTCAAACTCCACCCTCACTCCTTATGTTTTTCAGGATATCATGCCCTTCGTATAACGTATCCTCAGTTGAAAGTTAGGGTCCACGCCCTCTCCCGTCTCAATTCCTCTTCTTGGGGACTTAGTGCTTATGGCTCTATCAACAGGATCTCTGCTGAGGATGCCGTATTAAGAGCGTTATGCCCCCTGCAAATGACAGGAGTGGGAGCGGAGTTTATGGTGACGACTTAGAACTCGTGCCTGTGTTTTGGAACTCCGGTTTAATGAAGTGTTTTTATTGATATGATGAAACCCAGACGTGCAGTCGGAAGCGGAAGAGTGTGAGAAAAAAATATTAAAAGTTTGGTGAAATGGAGTTGGAAGTTGACTCCGGTAGCAGAGCTGACTGAGAATTATGAGAGATGAATTACCCTGGTGACAAAACAAAACCCACCGAAGCCCCTCCGGAAAACCTGTAATATTGGGCCTTCACGCGAAGTCATCTATATTTATTTATTGCGCGAAAGTTTGAATGAAAAAACAACTTAGCGACCTCCCAAAAGCAACAAAGAGCAAAATTTACGTTGTCGATACATGTATTAATAAGCTAAATTAGTTATTTCAATTCACTAGATTTATTTTTAGAACATATATCACACGTGAAAACACTCATTATAATGGGATTTCTCTGAATGCAATGCCTCATGATGGCGTCGAGTGAGGCAGCCAAGGCATGCATCCACGAGGCTATGCATCCTCGCCAGAAGAGGTCGTACAAGGATCCTTGGCTTTCGTCCTAGTGGCTTTGAACAGCCTCAAACATGGCCGCTTGCCGCACGACTACGACGCTAGGATCCTTGCCTCTCGTTTGGAACTCGCCATAAAATATGAGTAAAAATTTTTTTGAATGAGCCATACAAGTTGACTGAAGTTATACTGTAATACAGTATAATTTTGGAGAGTATTCAGTTGGTAAATTGTCTGCTATAAGTAATTTGGCTCGTTCGTAATTTGAAAGTAAATTAAACTTTTTAGTTAGATGATTTTATCGAATTCGTTGAATTGTGAAGGAAAATAACGCGTCAAACCTGTCCATTCTTCATTCTTGACTTACATGTCTAGAACCCACATGCCGAAGCACGAGGGAGTTTGTGATGTGTTTTTAACATTTTTAGAAAAGAACTGCCTGAAAATGATGAAAAGGATTTGACTAACATTTTAACCAGAATTTATTTATTTCCCTCCTTAATTTTAAATCGAACTAACTTAATAAGGATCCCATATACCTACTAGCCGAATGATCTAATTATGTGGTCTGACAAATAAAAAACTAAACTCTCTTTTACCTTCTCTTCACAATTTTCCTTTTTTATTGTAATAAGTCATAAATGTCCTATCTTGTCAGCAGATTTTCCGATTACTGTCTGTCCTAATGTTTCCTCAATTTTGTTACTACCTAGTTTTCTGGTGTGTGCAAAAATTAGTGATTTCAGGGTTAGAATTCCGTCGTAGAGAAAACCGAGACTCAAAAGCAAAGGTCACAAGTTCCGGGATTGCCAGTGCAGCGCAAGTTGAGTCACGAAGTTGGGAACACCCCTTGAATGTATTCTAAATTCTTAGTAAATCGCTGGCCGCGAGTCAGAGAGTTTTATCTGGTGTCATCGAGTAAAGGCGAAGTATTCTTTTTCGACTTGAGGAGAACAATTGTTTTCCCTAAATAATTAATTTATTGACAAGTGATAGACTTAAATGATAGTTTTCCATGTAATACCTGCGAGAAAGCAATAAATATGACTTATTAATTAAAGTTGACGTACTTCGAAGAGTATTCTTAGGCGTGTATGAGCTATTCACCAACGCTTTATGATGTGAATTTTCGAGTATCAATTTAGCCTCTTCACTTAATTAAAAAAACATCTAGTGAAATTAACTTCGAGGGTGATTACTTCTGGGGGTGATCATGAGCTTCTGCTATGAACTGCACAAAATTCTGTCTTTCTCTCAAGTACCTACACTGATGGATACTAAAGACCATTTTCAAACGCATAAATGATGAATTAGATAATTTTATTTTAGTGCGTCCAAAATTGTTCAAGATTTTAAAGTGTGTGAGGATAGGATAAGTATACTGAACACTATTTTAGAAACTCCTTTCCATGATAGTTTTGTCCCACAAAGTCTCGAGAAGAGAGAAGTCTCTGTAGTAATCACTAGACGACGCGAAATCGTGGGCTTGAGTCTTGTTCTCGAAGAATTCTGAAAGTTGCATGAGCAATGATATGTACTTGATGGATGGATTTGGTGTTAAAAAAGGAAAATGTCGGAGGTAGAGAGAATAAAATATTTATCGGCGACCGATTTTGATAGAGATGGCATCATCATCCCGTATGCATCGCAGGGTTTGTCCATTTATGTGGGGACAAACTTATGGCATATGCCATAAGATGATACTTTTTGTGGAAATCGGTCGTAAATTAATATTTTATTCCGTGGAACATCAGCGTTTCCCTCATTTAACGCCAGTTCTAAAGGAGACCGCGTGCGAGTGGAAGAAATACCAAGAGCCCTGATGTGCATCGATGTTCGATGCCCGTCGCCCTTGGACTCAACGCCACGCCCGAACTCAGGATGTTAGTACACTCGGTGACTGGCACATCTCCCTCCTTCGTAGTAATTATCAGCCCGCGTGGGAATCGGGTGATGAACGAATTTTTAGGTGGGGGAGAGAGAGATGGGGGGTGGGGG
>LYUA01000128.1:162467-174305 GCA_002093875.1 Calopteryx splendens
TCACATGCCGTTGGGCTTAGTACTGGGTGAGCTCTATCCTCTCCTACCAAACTGACCTTTGGGCTGATTACTGTGATGATATATGAACACTTAGTGTTACGTAAATAGTGTTTTAGTTGTACATGAATAATTTAAAGCACATGCTTTATTTCAAGAGGTATTTTCTATGATGTGATAATGTTGGTGAGTATAGAATAAACTATGACCTCATACTAAATTAATTTTGGATAATGATTGCAAATATTCCTATTGGCTAAGGTGAGAGTTGTAGGCATGGCTAACATTGGGATTAGATAATTACATTGTAAAAGTTTGAAAAATTAAATGTTTTTACCCTGATGAAGTGGCAGAGGGGGTAGAGGGTCTTCCGTTTTTATAAGTGATTATTCATAAGCTAGGAAAAATTGTTACAAATTAGATAGTAGTTGAACTAGTAATCTATTATATTGAAAAAAAATTTCTAATCGTCCAGATGGGTGCAGAATGTCCCATGCTGAACCTGAATAGTACCACTTTATGTTAAAGAGACTGGATGTTTTCTGTGCATGTGAAACAAGGTGAAAGTAATATTTGATGATGTGGTATTATGGGTGGGAGTTAACAATATAGTGGCCAGCATTTCCTCTGCTGGCTTGATTATGAATATGAGATGTAAGAAAATATGGGCCAGAATCTCCTAGATTGCTCTGAGTTTGTATGGAAGTTGGCTCAAAGATTGTAAGAAGGTTGTGACTGGTATTTTATGCAATACTGAAAAGAGAAAGTGAAAACATGAAGTGTGAGTGGTGGGGAAATCTGAAATATTGATCGCCTGTGACCCAGGTGAAATAATAATATTGTTAGTCAATGAAGAATGGTTTGCCTGGTACTTAAAAAATCCCAATGAGAAAGTTATTGGGTTATTTGATGGACCTTCAACTGAATGGTAAAAACTTGGTGAGTATATATAACATATATGTTTAAAAAAGATTTTTTTGTGAAATACATGTCTTACGAATATATTAATTGACTTCATTGTATATTATGAACGATTGAGTATGTAAATATTGCATGGATATCCATGACAGTTGAAATATTACCTTCAAAGAATTTGATAAACTTATATACTTTAATCAACTTTTAACCCTCTTGAAGATGTACCGATACATTTTCTCTCTCGTTACTAATAGGGAAGTAGAAATTTTCAGTGCTCCCCAGATTTCTTACTTTTTATATTTTTATGCCAACTTATAAATATGCTAAAAGAATTTATAATTTTACTTTAAACAATTTTATAAATACAGATATTCTGCTGTTTCTTAATCCTGGCACCACCCCCGAGGATGTTGCTTAATGCACTCACCAAGGTCTGTAAATTGCGTCCTTAACGGTCCCTGTTACTCACAAGTTGCAACTACCGCTCTTCTCGCGAATGAAGACTTATTTCAGAGGAGTGCTTAACTTTTTCACATGTTTTTTTGTTTCCGATTAGGCAATTCCACAGCTCCTACAGTTCGTTTAACTCCGTCAAATTTCCCTCCAAAAGGGGTCAGTGTTTGTAGGGACGACAATTCGGATTTCACACGATTCACAATACGGCCTAGTTTCCATTGGTTACACAAAAAACTTTTGTTGCTGTTGGTAGGCATATCGATTTGTGCGCGGTATGGTAACTTGGTTTTGAAATTCTGCAAAAGTTCTATAATTATTTTCGTTCTGACGTTAGCGAATGAATATAGAATTTCTATCCGATGGTGAGGCCTAGATCGTATGCCCACCTTTTGATTTGAGGCTGTCTTGATGCACGTGGATATATCGTGCTGCTGTGTTTATTTACCAAAGCTAGCGAGCGTGTGATCTGTGCTCGAAAATGATAGTATTCTGTTCTCTTCGTTTATTGAAGGGCTAATGATAAATATAATTTGTAAACATCGCGTCGATATTTATTAATGAGTTCTTTTGTTATTGTCTCTTTGAAGTTGCAGATTATTTAGCTTCTTCGTCTCACACAATGACGGATTATAGGATTGAATGGCTTAAGGAGAGAGTCAGGGTTTATTTTGGCTTGGAGAATGACACATTATTCCTAGATTTATTGGGGTCTCAAAAAGGGGAATTCCTTAAAAATCTGAATGGTTTCCTAGATAATACTTTTGATGCTCCTATGACTCCGGCGAAAGGAAGCCTTGTAATTTTCAGGAACATGCTAGAAAGAATGGTCGAAAAAGAAATACTTGTTCCAAAGGAAGGTACGTTCCCCCTTCACATAGTTTCCCGTCACAATTATCATTACATTAATGCAAAAATAAAATAAAGTCTTCTTAATGTACCTAATTACAGTGTTTATTGGGACACTGAAGTTTGCATAGCCAATTTTCATTGTTAAGAATAGGCTTGATGTCATGGAAAAGAAACACTTTGCGTGTTTCTCTGCTCTTTCCCAAAATGCGTGATGCAGTATGGTGTAATCAAAAAGTTTTTTTAATTTTAAAGAATATTCAACATGCTGCCTTTATTGATAACTTGACCATTTCATTTATGAAAAACTTACAAAGCTGCTGATATCTGGTTTTTTTGTATTAGCATCTGACACAAACCTGCCTACCACTGTGGATGAAACCACAGACTCAGAGTCTCCTTCTCCTGGCATAAAAAAGAAAAAGAAAGGGAAGAAAAAGGGTGGCTCTAAAAAAGGCTCACCTGGTGGGAGCCCAAAGAAAAAGAAGAAAAAAGGAAGTCCACGCAAGGGTAGTCCTTCAAGTAGCAGTCCTCGTAAGAAGAAAGTAGAAGGTTCTGATAAGGAAAGTTCTCCTGGTAGTAGTCCCGAGAAGAGGAAAGGAGGTTCTGAAAAGGGCAGCTCTCCTGGTAGTAGTCCTGAGAAAAAAAAGAGGGACGATTCAGATCCTGGAAGCACACCTGCAAGCAGTCCAAAGAAAAAAGGGAAGAAAAGGGGGAAAGGAAGTCCTAAAAAGGGAGCCCAAAAAAGAAAGGGACCAAAAGGAAGGAGAAGCCCAAGAACAGGTGAAAATGATCATGAAAAGAATCTTGAAAAGGTTGGCATTGGAATTGTACTTTTCTATGGTCATGGCATACCTTACTACTATGACCAGGAATTTTTACTGATAAGTATGCTATAGCAGCTTATTAATATTAGCTTTCTTGAAAAATTCTGATATTGATAATAGTTAATTAGCCTTAAATTTGATAAAATTTAAATTAAGTATAGTAAGTACATGCTTACTACTGTGCTTAAGAAAAACTCTCATATTATCTTAGAAATTAATGAACTATTTTCATTATTTATTTTGTATTTTCTCGGAATTCTTACTAATTCAATGAGTGGTTTTCAGGGCATTCTTTAAAAAAGGTTGGGTAATATTAAAAAAATCTGATTCTTACAGTATTTTAGTCAATTTTATTAGTTTCTATGTCATTAAATTGTTCTTACCTATCCATTAAGGTAATAGACTCCGCTGTAATTTTGTGGGAAATCATAACAATTTTTAGAAATAACCTTCTACTATTAATTTTCATTACCATACTTTATTTTGACTATCCTGTTGAAATATTACAATATCTAATGGTGGAGTTTTAGTGTTGAACCTCGGCTGTATAATAGTGGAAATGAATAGTGTTAAGCTATTTCTTCCGTTTCTTATCTGATCACATTAAATTAACTGAAAAATATTGATTGAATTATACCAGATTTTGGAAACAATTTTGTAAAAGATTTGAGAGTAGTATTTTTAGCCAAAGACATTCATTAAATTCCTGAATAAATATTGGTGTTATATTAAACTAATATTATTTAAAGTTTTCATGTAGTTATACCTGAAGAAGTTAATTTTACTAATAGGTATATAATATCATAACTTAGGTACCTAATTGGTTTCTTTATTTGCCATCTTCATCCTATTGACTGCAATGGCTTGTAAAGTTTGATCACCCCCTGCCCTGAAGGAGACTGGGGATTGACTCCTTGATTAGGGGGTCGGCATACTCATTTCTTTTCCCAGTGCAAATAGCACTTCCTGGTCTATAAATCATGCCGTGTATTTCGTGAAGAGTGCTCATAGCTTTGATGCAACATTCGTCACTGTGTTTTTATGTACACTGTTTTATTTATTTATTGTATTGGATATAGATTTTATAATATAAATAAGTAGCTTTGTAATGGGGAAGATGTTTTTTATGAATTATTTGAAAGGAGGTGAAAAAAGCATGCATAGTAAAAATGTCAGTACATATTGAGAAAGACTACCAAGATGTCTTTCACTCTGCTATTTTTCCATTATGTTATGTTATTCTCTCCCACCTTGTTGGCCTGGTCATCTTGGCACAGGGAATCAACTATGGTAATGGAGTTAGATTATCTGCAAGCTTAATGTTCAATTCCACCGTGGCAACATGTAGCATACTACAATGACTCATTTGGAAAAGGTCTTTCAAGCAAAGCAACATGTAGCATGCGATACTGCTGCATGCTACACGTTGACAATTGGCAAAAGTTGTCACCAGTTATGTGCAGTGGATCAATATGACATGTAATCTATGATTGTTGAACTTTCCACAATCTATTTGGCATGGCTTCATGATACATGCAACAATAGGCAACCAAGTGTTGCCTGCCACATGTTGCCTTGTGTCACTTCAGTTGGATTGTGTCTCTAGGTTCATCATGTTCAGAAAACCAGTGGCACATGGAGGAGAATGTGGCTCTTTGGTGTGATAGTGTTACTGGGAGTGAGGTTTTTCATACCCTTCATACCACTTGGGGATCACTTTTTTCACTCCTGAAGGAATAAGCTAGTAGATAGAGTCTTTTTAATGTTAAAGAAACTCTTCTAGCAAAGTACTATCCAGCCTATATGAATTGCATGTTTATGCACCACTTTTACAGAAGTATACCTGAAACTTCCAAGTGTATTTTATTGTTAATTTTATATCAGTAAATATTGGATCTTAATAAAAGAAAATGCACATTGCCTTCTATTTGAACTTTGAAAAACTATGTAATATATTTACAGTAATTTTTCCAAAAAAATAGATGTTATAAGATTTTATGATTCTTTGCTGTTCATTTATTATTAAATATATATTCATGTGGGTAATTAATTTCCTCTATTTATTTGTTTAGCTATTGAAAACATTCCAGAAACAGAGACTGAAAGCAGCCCTGAACCTCCAAAACAAGTATTAGTAAAGGTAATCTGCTGAACAATATTTGTATGATTTAGTAGAAATTAATTTGATAATTAATCCTTTTCAATATGTAATAGTAGATATAATTTATGTGAAAAGTGAAGTTTAGTTCCTTAGAAAATACTTTCATTTGAATAACAATAGAAACATTTGAATAATGTTGGTGTGTTGAAGTTTCAAGTTCAGTTTACTGTCCATCAGATAATCTTCTTAATGGTTTCTTGGGTTGGTGTTGGTGGTAATATATTCTTTTGCTAACCCCAATGCTGTCATATAGATCAGGGCTTGTGTTTTTTATTGTGAAGCATCGAGCGGCTGTGCTACCTCACCAAGCATACTGATCACCCGCCTGATCATTTTCTTTTGCATAATGGGCAGCCATTGTCTTCTCCACCATTTACCTACATCCTCCCCACCCACCATTGTGGTGGTTAGAGAGACTCAGGGACAGTATCTCACACCATTCATGAATACCTAACATGAAATGATGCTCTTTGTTCTCCCTTTTCCTTATAAGGATAGATTTCACTTAGGCAGATACTTGATGACAGTGTTCCTCACTTTGAGGCATCATACCAATGAAATTTTCGCCAGTTGCTTCTTTGTGCTTCCTTTGGTTTTGAAACAGTCAAAATATAAATAAAAACTAGGGGCATCTCTAGCTTCAGGGAAATATTTCAGTTTGGACTATTAACTATACCCATCTTGTGTAGGTATGTGTGGAAGTGACCATGCTCAGCCAGGAATGGCTTAAGGTGGTATTCTACCTCTCCATGTTTTAGATCCAACTACAATGCCAGCTGGCATATGACCATGGCTGTCCATCTTCCTCTAGTCTCTGTGGCCCATAGATCTTGTAGCATCTCCAATGTGTGAGATCTCCTTCTGCTTCAATTTTCTTTACTACTAGAATTCCATTACATTCTGGTTCTTTTTTTGTGCAGAGAGAATACAGCACTCATCAATTCCTCTTTACTGAAGAGGAGGATTTCCTCTACTTATTGCTACATTCTTGTCTCTTTGTACTTTGTGAGTGGGGAAAGTTCATCTACTATTTTTTTTGGTAGTTGAATTATTCATCCCATTTGTCTTTGGAAGAGCCCCTAGTTGCTTTGTGACAATTCTTTAACCTGTATTAATGGTGACACCTTAATTCACCTCTCTTAAAAGTGGTCCCTGTTCAATTCTCCCTCAATTTTCTCAGGCGCTTTGCTGTATTAATAATTGCACATCACAGATTTCTATTTGGTGCTTTGTGCACTATTGATCTCAACGTTACATCGTGTCTATTTCTCACTTGTTAAACCAACATTCTAAAATGAATGAAGATATTCTCTCATGATAGTGGCTACCTCTTCATTCCACCAGTAGGGTGGGTATATGTTATGCCTTGATTGTTTACTTGGCATCAAAACCTCACGATGTGTATGCGTGGCATGGTGCCTCTTACAATACTACTGCTGTTGCACCCTCTCTATCTTATAAACATTGAGAACTTCCTATCGCCTCTTGGCCCTTAGAAAATACTGTGATAGGCCTATTTTTGTTCATTGTCAGAAAATTCCTCCAAGGAGGCTTACTTTTGTTTCTGGGTTATGTGTAGTCTTCTTCTATCTGAAATGTTACCCTATTAGTAGAGAACGCCACGATGTTACATGCATGTCATAATGGGAAGAGCCAAACATATACGCAACTTTGCCATTGGTACACAACATTAAATGCACGTACAAATGACATACGAAGTTCCCACCACACAGTGTTACATTGTAACTTCTGAAAATATTTTTGGTCTTGAAGGATATTGGTATGTGCACACTGAAATAAGAGCTATTTTAAAACTAATTGCTATATTTGGAAGGATAGATTATGGGATATCTCCATGTTGGATTCTCCTGATGGTGATGTTTCACCTGCTATTATGATGCTGTCTGCAGGGCAGGCTGAAAATGACAAAGTTAATTTAGTCTGGCCTGAGGACACCTGCACCATAGAAGGGATGCATTCAGTTCAGCACTCAATTTTGCCATTGGAAGTCACTTGTGTCTAAGATATGAATCAATTTATCTTTCTCTAATAGCTACCTAGGACATGCGATGGTCATTGGCAATGGAGAGCACATTAAGAAATGTCAACTCTTGTGGAAATGCTGTGGATCTAATTGTTGTTTTTTTGCAAATCAAGAATCTATAGATGTATTGTGATAATGGGTTTAATTTATGGCTTTAAGTATATTTTAATGTATTTTCTTAAATATTTTATATTGTTTTTCTATTTGTATTTATACTTTTCAAATTATTTTGTGTCTCATTTATAATGAAATTCACTGAGAACAACTATGTATGTATGGGCATAACCCTGTTAATTGAATAAAATAAGGTATGTTGAATATTTGACATGTCTTATTGCTAACACTGACAATAACTAACATAAACTTAAGATCTTAATCATTGTAGAACTTATATTAAGTAATATCAGCTGTAAAAGTTCCATAGATGACTTACCTAATGTTTTAATTCGTGTGTTTTCCAAATGAAACATAAGCTTTAATATATATACTACTATATATATTGCATTATGTCTAGGAAATATATATCTCTCTTCTTAGATCCAATACTGAGCATTTTGCAAAATAAATACATTTCAAAAAAGGTCGAATGAAATTTAGTGGTTAATGAATAAAGGATTGATGTATAATTTTCATCATTAAAAGTAATGAACAACGAATGCTTAATTTAACTTAACTATCTACTTGTCTAGATTAACATAAAGTGTCTATTATAAATTACTAACAAGTTAAATTAAACTTACATGAAAAGTTAAAAGTTTGCCAAAAATAACTTTTCAACTTAACTTTATCTTATCAAATCATTAATAAGAATTTAACAAAAACTTGGGTACCGATCTTGATTGTAAATTCTTAAAGTTCTTCCTACACATGGTATTTACCAGTTATTTCCTGCTATTTTGCAGTGATACTAAAAATAGAAAAGCACTGATCAAAAGCGCCATGCGTTTTAAGTTTTTCCTATTCTTCAGTCGTCTTCTCATACTTTTTTAATTCATAAAATACTGATTAAGAGCTTTTATTTCCTCTATAAAAATCCATATATTTGATTACTAAGTTTATCATTTAGTGTAGAATAGAATATCTTTTTATGTCAAATTATTTATATCCCAAAATATCTTGATTTTAATGTGCATAATAGATTCAATTACTTAATCCCCAGTGGACCTTTATTAGAAATGTTTGTTTTTGGACAGTATGATTCTATGATATGCTTTTTCTTTCAGAAAATGGAGATGGAGTTAGTTCAGGTTCCAGTGTTACAAGGTTACATAGGAGGCTTAAGAGAGCAAGATGAAGTTTCCCAAGGAAATATTCCCCGACTATCCTTGTATTTTCTTCGTAATTCATTTGTGCCAATTCCAAAATTTGAATCCATTGAAGAGGCTACTTGTAAAATGTCTCAGTATCTCTCCTTAGGAAATTATTCTGCACGACATCCATTGATAGAAAACTTTAATCTGATATCCCAAAAGGTGAATATTTTATTTTTATGTAGAATTTTAGTTTGGAAGTTCATGTTTCATATACAAAATGTTTTCGAATCATTAATTTAGTGGGTGTACCACATTAACGGTGTATTTCAGTTGTTTGATCAATGGTTGACTGTTTCTCATTAGAAACTGGAGATGAAGTTAGTTCAGGTTCCAATATTACAAGATTATAAAGGAGGCTTAAGAGAGCAAGATGAAGTTTCCCAAGGAAATATTCTCAGACTAGCTTTGAGAGCTCCTCAGATTTTTATAGAAAAATTCATAGTGTCACGTGTATGTTGCTTTTTTATGTGTACTATTATAGAAATTAGAGATCAGCATCTTTGGAATTGCCAACCAGATATCAAACTACATAGTTTTAGTTCATCCAGACACCACAGATAAACAGAAGCACTCTGCATTTCACTTGCTATTGCACAGTTTCATATTCATCCTGAAATCAGAAAACAAGCAGATGGAACTAGAGGTATTAAAAAATAGAAATTATTTTACAGAAAGTTTAACAAAAAAAGGTAGAAAGAAAGGCTAAATTAAGAAACAAGAAAACTTATAAAGTGTGAAATCAATACCGCAAAAGGCAAAACAGGCCTGTATGATATGCCCTCCCACTTCTCCATCCCAACATTCCAATGGTAGATTTCCCATCCATTCCCTCCATTTCCCTCCCTCTACCTCATCCTACCATCTTATATACCACCACCCTGTTAATGGCATTGCATATATAAATCAGGCTATTCAAGGTAATTTCAAATGATGGTGCTGCTGTGCAGGGAAACTAGGTTTTGTGTATTGAATAAATTTTCTTAAGAAATAGCCATTGGGTACTGTTGTTATTCCTTCATGAAATTTCTGCAAATATACACTGGACAATCAACTTTAAATTGATTGATCTTCCATTGCAGTTTGATTTGGCTAGGATTATTTCCTCAATGCCATGCAAATAAATAAGATATAAATCACATGATTGATAGATACTTTTGTAACAGGTTTAATCAAGTTGGTTAATTTCAAGTCTCCTGAGGATCCCAACCTACAATAATGAGAAGAAATTTTATAGTAACGGTGGTATGAGATCTCCATTTAGTTTTTGAATAAAAAGTCTTTATCAGGAAAGAAAACTGTCATTATGTAATTTTAAAAAATACCGAGAGAATATTATGCATCTTGAATACCTTGATGGTAGAGTAGACTTTTGGAAAATGGTGCATTCAATGTGTGGAGTGATCAAGTACTATTCCACGGGGAAAACATTCAGTCAAGTGATTGTTTGGGGAAGGGGCGGCCTGCTCTAGAATTGGAGTGGACTGAATAGGAATCGAGGGTTATGAGAATGCATCTTTCTTACTTTCCCTTCTCAGGATTTTCAATTTCAGTTGTTAGGTAGCTTAGTAATGAAACTGTTGATGTGGGTAATGCAAGTTAAGTAGATACTATTTATTGATGATAGCCTGACCCAAAAAACTATATAGCTACATGGTGGTTGTGGCTATGTGGAAGTCCTATAGTCCTATGTGGAGTATTTTTCCATTCAACTTTATTTAAGGTACTACTAGTTTCCACTGAGAGGTAGGGTGAGATGTAGATAAGCACCGAAAGACAGGTGAGACAAAGGTACCTGAAGTTGACACCTATGCAATAAAACTAGTTGTACCTTAAATGAAGTTCGGTGTAAAAATACATGGTGTGTATTATCTCATGTGGAAATATTTAGAAATTAAGATTTTGAATAGTTTGCGACCAGCTTTTTAATTAAAAGACAGGCAATAAACTATTACAAAATAGGCTTGTGTGTTCAGTTTAATCCCAATCCAAAGGAAGTGGGGAGACATTTATATATTTTATGGAGCAGAAGAGAAAAAGCATGCATGAAGCATTATGATTGTGATGGTTCTTCATAAATCTACTTGGATTTTTCCATGGTATGGATGAATATAGATCATCAATATTTTATGTTCATGTAACATTTGCTCTTAACTTTGATATTGATTTCCTTGGAAATATTGTCTGGCAGACCTACTCACTGCGATATTTTTCATTAAATAGGTACTAGGTTCATAGTGTGTGCAGCCCTCATGCTATTTCACTGTACATAGCTCCTTTAACTATTGCACCCTATCCCTTTATGCCCTGAAAATAAACTAGGTAAATAAGAATTGATGGTGGCATATATTCCCAATTTTCCATCAATGCCCATGAAATACTATTACACTACCTACTATGAATGCTTTGCTATCACACCAGTGATACCCAAGGTAAAAATAAAAGTGGTTGATCTTTCCTTTCAACTCAGTGCACATCATTAAAAGTTCTCTTATACCGATGCAAGCTCTGAGCAAAATTTCATCTTTGGAGTATTCCACCTGATATTGTGGAGAAAATCATTTATGCTGCTATGTATTTCCCCTAATGTATAATGAATAGATACAAGTACTGTGGGAGACAGTACAAGGTTGTATTTCAGATCCTCTTACCAGGGTGCCCATCCCCACTAAACTTAAATATGTACTTGTTTTATCTATTTGTGTCATATTTTCTATAGATGTTCATTATGTATTATTGTGAACATGTATTAATTATTTATAGGTAATCTCTCCGTTACTTGTCCATCAATTTCGATGCTTATTTGATGCATCATCAGTTTGGATTGATCCAAGGAACAAAGACAGAAAGGTGGAGGACATATTAAATGAAACTAATAAAGGAGAATTTCATGAGGATGCTGCGACTTATGTTGGACGGTCATTAGAAATGGAATATAACATGAAAGATGTTTACCATTTTGCAATAACTAATCAGAGAGCACGGAGGAGACTTGGTACCAGGATTAAATTCCCAACTAATGTAAGTATTTGTTCTATTGAGCCATAAAACTTCCACTCCTCATTTGATCGCTTGGTATTATTATTATTAGGTATTCCATTATATTATTAATCAATATATATATTGAAATGCTTTTTAGAGATACTTTGTAGCTGTGATTAAAATTGGTATTAAGCTCTAATGTGTGCTTTGGTATAGGAAGTGAAGAGGAGTGGGATGAGGGGTGGCATGAAGAGCGGTGATAATTAATTCTGATGTTTAGGGGTGTGGTGCACTGTC